>JAGFMF010011739.1:880739-916753 GCA_019455555.1 Galemys pyrenaicus | reverse complement strand
GCTCCCAGCTCTCTGTGGTGAATCCTCTCACCCCCCACACCTCTGGCCTGTACCCCAGTGCTTGTATGCATAAATAAATAAATCTTTAAAAAAAAATATATATATATAAAGGAAAGAAAAGGGATGCTTTATGCACCCTGTAGCGCAGGACTTGAACCCAAGACCCGTGCCAGTAGCGTCATGCGGGTAGCCTAGCAGAGTTGAGGCCCTGCACTGCTTTGGAAGTGATCCCTGACTCGTGTTCCCATCTCAGAGCGAGGACGGTGGTCCATGGTGCCTGTGTAACCACCCGCTGCCTTCTGGGCCTCAGGCCCAAAGCCCCAGTCTGCAGCAGGGTGCCCTGGCGTGCTCAGCCTGGCTCAGGTCTCCTCCCTCTGCCTTCTAACCTTTGCCATGGTTTTCCCTGGCTCGGGTTGGCAGCGTTCCCGGGACCATGCCGGACTGCCTCTGCCTTCCTAGCCCTGTCGCCCCTTCCTCCAGGAAGCTCTCCTAGTTCTCCTACCTGCTCCAGACCTCCCTTCCCACAGACTCCCTGGAGTCATGGTACCTTCCTAGTGCCCCTGGGCACGACTATCTGGGATGTGAGGTGTGGTCAGTGCCCTCTCTCCCTAGACTGGCCCCTTCCCCCCAAAGCTCAGAGGAGCATGGGATGGAAGAGAGAAACAGAATGCACCTGAAGGTTGAAGAAGGAAGCCCATAGCCCTGGGGTGAAAGGAGGATTCAAATGGTCAGTTGCAGTTTCTGCCTTGGAGGGAATAAGACACTAGAGCTCCTCCTACTTCCAGGGGAGCGGGTTCAGAGCACGCTGTCCAGGCCCCTCTTCATCCTTACCCTCATTGCTCCTTGGACTGAGGGTGTCCCCTCCAGCATGGCTGTGGCTGGTCCTGCCCTTTGAGTGTCTCTGTGTTTTGCACTGACTGCCCGGGCCCCACCCAGGGAGCTTGGCCAAAGCCAGCTTGTTGGTAAATGCCGGGTACTTGTGCCCTAGATGGGGTGGTGCCCTCAGGCCACTGGCCCTCCCGGTGAAGGCCGCAGAACTCAGGCCACTGCCGTGCAGGGGACATGGGCTGTCAGCTCTGGCTGTGACCCTGCAGTCTCGCCTCCGGGAGCCTGTGGCAGGGTGCCCAGGCCCGCACCTCTGACCAGGGGCCTCTGCTGCCAGTGGCCTTCCTTGCTGCTGGCTGGAGGCATCCCTGGGCCTGCCGCTAAGTGCAGTCAGCCAGGCTCAGGAGGGGCGGGGTCAGCTAGTCCCAACAATTACACAATTCAGGAGCCGAAAAGTTATGTTTCTGCCCTGGGGAGCCAGCTGTGACAGACAGGAGGCCAGCAGCAGGCTCTGAGCTATACCCAGTGTTCCGGGCAGATGGGGACTGGAGTTGGTGGGGGGCCCTCTCCGAGCCTCTGTTCTGGGAGTGGCAACCCATCTCCACACCACGTCCACAAAGACTTGTGGCTTCGGTGGCTGTGACCAGCTGGCCACAGCTGTTTTTTTCCCCGGGACTTGTGCTGTTTCTAAACATTGGTTCACGCTCTTAAGCCCTGCTGTGCTGACTGGTGGGCGTGAGCTGTCTGCAGGGCACTCCTCTGGGGGGAGCGGACATTTCTCTGCATGGAAAGTTTGTCTCGGGGGAGTTTGCTCAGGGTCTAGCATGGGTCAGGTACTTCTGGGGACAGGGGTGGATCCGACAAGGAGGATGAGAGAGCGCTGTTCAGGGCTTGGAATGAGCTGGCTGTGGCTGTCGGGAGACCAGGTCTGAGCTGGCTGTGGGCAGGGCAGTGGAAAGAATGTGCGCTGCGCAGCCAGCTGTGTGGTTGTGCCAAGCTTTTCTGTGGGGCGCAGGTGGGTCTCTCCGGCTCTCTGCTCCTCTTCCTCGGTCACCCCAGGGTGCTTGGGTGATGTCCAGCAACAGAACTGCTGGGCTTGATAAACTGTGGAGGGCAGTGCCTGGTGCCTGTGATGGCTATTGTGGACGTTCTCTGTGTGACTCCGGAGAGTCTCTAATGGAGGGGCAAGAGTGATAACTGACAGACAGCTGGAGCAAGCCGGCGGGGCTGTCGCAGCCTGTGTGGGGCGTGGAGGGTGGGCTGCCCTTGCAGGAACGGAGTTTGGGTTTCAGCCCTGAACCGGTCCCGTTGGCGCGGGTGTCCTCGAACAGCGCCAGCCAGTCTTTAGCACGGCTCTCAGTGGGCTTCACAGCCCCGCGTGGTCTCCTCCACAGTGGAGGGGGACATGGGACCAGTCGTGCTTCGCAGAGATGAGTGTGACTCCCAAGGCAAGGTAGTGAAAGCCCAGGTGGGGGCCTCCCTGCCGCCAAGGGGTTGAGCACTGCACTGTGGGGCTTCTGCAGCCACTGCGGCACTATGAAGTATCACAGCCGCTGCAGCACGAGTTCGATCCCCGGCCAGGGAGGGACCCACATGGAGCAGCAGACCTCTCCTGCCTCGCCCGCTGCTGCCCTAGCAGTGTGTTTCAGTCCATCTGCCTGTTCTGCTCCCACTCTGATTCTGGTGACTCCTCTCGTCTCCTGCACCTCTGGCCTGTACCCCAGTTCTTGTATGCATCAATCAATCAATCAATCAACCTTTAAAAAGAAAAAAAGAAAGAAAGCGCAGATGACTCTTGCTTGGGGGAAGCCATCCCAGGGCCCGAGGACAGCCCGTGGCCTGCCCGCGGAGGGCCCTGTGCAGAGGAGCGACGTCTCCTATCCACAGCCACACCAACTCGCCCTTCACGTGTGTGCGCCTCCTTGGAATGCACCTGCCAGCTCCGCGCAAACCTTCAGATGATGTGTCGTGACTGTCATTTTGGTGACCGCTGCATGGGCGCTCTCCAGCCAGGGCCCACCCCCACCCCCAGAGCTACTTTTCAGTGTCTGACTCACAGAAACTGTGGATGACCGTTGCGTTGATTGGTTTTCAAGCTCTTAGGTTTTGAGGGTAATTCGTCACACAACAACAGAAAACTGACACAAAACTGCACGATTCTAAGTGTCCAGTGCTCTGGTGAGTCAAACGGGGCTTTGTCTGGGACTTAAGTCAGGCCTGTTCCCATGTGAAGGAGTGGTGTCTCCCTGGTAATGAATCAGCTCATTCATTCATTCATTCAGCAAATGTAGTTTTGATTTTTTGGGTATGTTTAGTGATCGGAACAAAGCAGATCGAAAATTACAGCTTCTAGGAAAACTATTTGCTCGAAATTTCTTTCTTGGGCCTCTCCGGTGGCGCAGTGGGGTGAGCGCCGCACTGTGAAGCATCCGGCACAGCAGCGCGACTTTGAGCTCCGGCCAGGGAGGAGACCCACAGGGCGCAGCAGACCTCTCCTGCCTCCCCGCTGCTGCCCTCAGCAGTGTAAGTTCACTCCATCTGCCTGTTCTGCTCCCCACTCTGTCTCTGGTGAATCTTCTCACTTCCCGTGACTCTGGCCTGTACCCCAGCTCTTGTATGCATAGAGAAATAAATCCTTTTTTAAAATTTCTTCTTTTTTAAAGATTTATTTATGCACACAAGAACTGGGGCACAGGCCAGAGGTGTGGGGGTGAGAGGATTCACCACAGACAGAGTGGGGAGCAGAACAGGCAGGTCCACTGAAACATACTGCTGAGGGGAGCAGCGGGTGAGACAGGAGATGTCTGCTGAGCCATGTGGGTCCCCTCCCTGGCCAGGGATCGAACTCGTGCTGCAGTGGCTACGATACTTCATAGTGCAGTGCTTAACCCCTTGCACCACCAGAGAGGTCCCAAAAGTTTATTTCTTAAGTGTATACCTTGTGCCGGGCATGTATGTGTGTGGGTCGGGGTGGGGGGCTGGGGACACAATGATAGTTGATAGGGACCTTACCTTTGGGTGCCCACAGGTGACTTAAGTGGCCTGCTGAATGTTGGATGACAAAGGAGGTGTCCTGGACTAGCCCCATGGTGGGAGCGGGGCACTTGGGTAGGTGCTGGTATCATCCATTGAGACAGACAAGGGCAGGGCTTCTCATGAGAAAAGCTCTGGGTATGTTGACTTAGAGGCGCTTGTGAGGACCCCAGGCGATACCCAGTGCTGTGGCAGCACCTGAAGTGCTTGCTCAGTCCCTGGTGTGCAGCTTGGTGCCTGACAGACCATTACGGCCATGGGGCAGAGGGGACCTGAGGGGTCCACGACTCCTGCCGGAGCCTTACGCACTCCTCGGTTTGCAACTGTATGACTCACCTCTTGGTCTGTAGCCACGTCGTATCTGATCATGTGTAGCTGCCGGTGGAGCCCACCCGGAACCTTGTAGACACTGTAAGTGTATATGAGCCCTGACTTCCTACAAAGGGGCTCAGCTTTGGGACACCAATCCCTGAGTCAGCACCAGTGCATATAGGCCAGAGGCATCTATGTGGGGAGTTGCCAGGTGCAGGCAGTGGGGTTGAAGGAAGCAAGAGGAGCTGAGAGGACCCCGGGGCAGACAGAGCTCATTATGTGAGAGGAAAGCCCAGGTGTGAATTCTGACGCACGCTTCTTCTGTTGTTACATGGCACAAAGGAAATGTGGACACCAGGGCTATCAAGAAGCAGGTCTAATGCACTAGTGCTGGGGCCTCCCTGGTGGCGCAGTGGGTTAAGCCCCACACTATGAAGCAAAGCGCAGCCACTGCAGCATGAGTTCGATCCCTGCTGCCGGCCAGGGAGGGGACCCACATGGCGCAGCAGACCTCTCCTGCCTCGCCCGCTGCTCCCCTCAGCAGTGTACTTCAGTCCATCTGCCTGTTCAGCTCCCCACTCTGTCTCTTACTTCCCACGACTGTGGCCTGTACCCCAGCTCTTGTATGCATAAATAAAGAAATCTTTTTTAAAAAATGCACTGGTCAGTCCACACGTTCCGAATCAGGGGATTCGTGCCCAAAAGCTGAGCCCCTTTGTAGGAAGTCAGGGCTCATAACTTCAGATTTACAGGAAAGTAGCAAGTGTAGTTCCCATATGCCCTTCATTTCCAAATGCGATTATTTTGCCACATTTAAAAATTCTGTTCTCTCTATACATTTTTTTCTGAACCATTTGAACGTAGGCTGAAGACATCATGCTTCCTTGTCCGTAAGTACTTCAGTATGTATTTCCTAAGAAACTTCCCTTCCATAGCTGGAGATGACGATGAACGTCAGGAAGTTAACGTGGGCACAGTACTTTAAACTGGCTGTGGACTTTTTTTTTAAAAAAGGTGTTATTTATTTATGCATACAGGAGCTGGGGTACAGGCCAGAGGTGGTGCGGGGGTTGGACAGGAGATGAGAGGATTCACCAGAGACAGAAAGGGTAGTAAAACAGACAGACCGACTGAAGGACACTGCTGAGGGGAGCAGCAGGTGAGACAGGAGAGGTCTGCTGCGCTGTGTGGACCTCCCTGGCGGGTGGTGGTGGGGACAGTGCGGGTGTGTGGCAGTGGCTGCTTGGTGATAGTCACAGTGCTGAGACTTAACCCCTTGAGTCATCACAGGGGCTCCCTGGCCGTGGACTTTTTTCTGGTATTGTCAGTTTCCCAATGATACCCTTTGGAGCCAAACAAAATCCTGGCTCTGATGTTGCTCTTACTTGTCCTATTTTTTTTCCTTCAATATTTTCAGTGCTAGACTCTGGTTGTTTTATATCCTCATTGTGGTTCACTCTCTTTTTTCTAAAAATAAACTGTATAGTGTTCTTTTGTAGTGCTGGTTTCTAACATCGTGTTTGTTCCAGGAGTGAGTTTCTAATTTGACGTCTGCCGACACTTCCAGTGATTGTCACCTAGTCTAGCTCCCACCCCTCACCACACAATCGACCCCAGTCCCTGGCTCTACCCCTTGCCCTCTCCCCAGGTGCCACCATTCTACCCCTCACGCCTCTGACCTTGGTTTTGCTTTATAGTAGCTTTCCTGTCTTTTGGGTTTCTATTACGGGACTTGTCCTTCTGTAGTTATTTTGTAGCGTGAACTTTGGTTTGAGTTTGTGTGGTTTCCTCATGATTAGACTCAGGTGTTGCCTCTCTGGAGGGAAGACCTGGAGGGGCACCCCCAGGCAGGCTCTAGGGGGCCGTCAGTACCTGCCTGTCCGCTTGTCAACAAGTCAGTTTATGACGTGAACTTTCCTCGCTTGGCTGAGGGGTTGCCTGCCAGGATTCTTCCTGTAAAGTTACTGTTTTTCCCTTTGCAGTGAATAAGCATAGGCCAACTTTGAAATGTCAAGTTGAGGAAGATGAGCCAGGAAGAAAGGCTGTGAAGGGACAGTGGGGATGGGAGGAAAGCCAGGAGAACATCTTGGAACCAGGACCATGCGCTGTAAGGAGGGAGTGTTTGGAGACCCCCACTGGTGAGGAAGCCGTGACTTCCTCTTGTGGGTCACAGCTTTGGTGGAGTGATGGGCCTTGGGGGAGCCATCGGAGTGCAAGTTGCAGGAGAGGTGAGAACAGACAGAAGCATCTCTGAGGGCAGCTGCGCTGCCCTGGGGAGGGTGAGGGCAGGCTGGAGAGGGCCACACCAGGTGCTTTGTTTTTGAAGAGGAGAGGGCCTGTGAGGGGAGGGGCCAGATGAGGGGTTGAAGCCAGGAGAGGAGGACAAGAGAACGTGAAGTTCCCTGGAAGGCAGACCAGAGGTCTAGGTAGGTCCTTGCACACCTTCGGGGTCAAGTGGGAGCAGGTGACAGAGGAAATTGAGGGTTCTCAGGGTGCAGTGGGAGGGTGTGAATCAGAGTTTGGTCTGCTGGCCTCTCCCCTGCTGAGGGCAGGCTGCACAGAAAGCCTGCAGTGGGGAAGGAGTCCCTTTCAAACAGAGGGGGATGTGCACCGGCGGGGCGGGGAGGGGCAGTGGGCAAGTCCCGGGTCTGGGTTTTGAGCTGCTTGGTGCAGGTGGGCGAGGCTGACCTGGTGAACAGGGCTGGCATTTTACTAGGAAAGAGGCCAGAGGAGGAGGGCAGTGAAGGGGAGTGGAGGCAGGAGGGGGCTGGCAGTTAAGGAGGAAGTACAGGGTCAGCGCTGGGGCCCAGACAGGAGGCAATTCCTGCTGTGAACGAAGAAGGAGCAGGTCAGGGGATGGTGTTCTAGAGGTGGGTGGGAAGCCCAGGCTTTGTGGGGAGGGTGGTAACTGGAGCATAGAAGGATTTAGTGGGTGGTCCCTAGGGAGGTCTAAAGGATCGGAGGGATAGACTGTGGCCTTAGGGAGATGAGGGGAGTCCTGGATGCTGGTCCTCTCGAAGAGTGGTGCTTTAGATGGCCACACTGTCTATCTGGGTACTGAGGAGGCCAGAGACCCATTCCACCTTGGGCTCTAGGTAGAGAGAGAGGTAAGGGTGGGGAGGAAGTGTAAAAAATTGAATAGCCAGCTTTAGAGAGGACTACTGAAGGGTGAACTAGGTCTCCGTTAAACTCAGAATAAAGAAAGCATTTGGAGAAGAAGTGGGACAGCTTGTGACATGCTGGGGTATAGGGAGGTGGCTCAGTTTCCCCAAAAGACCCATGAGCAAGGGCAGCAAGTAGGAGCAGTGCAGGTGGTGGAGGCTGGGAGGTGAGAGGAACACCCCCACCTCAGACCAGGAAGGTGGAGGTCCCAGCCTGGGTTTTGCCCTATCTGTGCAATGGGACCATCAAGACTCAGGTTCAGAGCAGCCTCTGGATCAGGGGTGGCAACCACGGCCCACTCAGTGGTAGACGGTGGTGCTTGCTCGTCTCTATTCTCTGTTGTCCTAAGGGACAGGTGCGTGTGGGAAACAGGCAGAGCTGGTCTTTGGGAGTAAACCACTGGTGAGGGGGGTTGTTGGTGGGAAAGCCCCTTTCCACCTGTGGCTTCAGTTTGGACCTCAGTGTCTGCTCAGTGGATGCTACCTGGCGTAGACGGATGGTTTCTGATCACACGCCGGCCTGTAAACAGCCTCTCTTACTCTCTGCGTCCCCTTTCTCATTCCCTGTATAAATAAATCCTGTTATGATGGCTAATCCCCATGTGTCTGCTTTTGGTTTGTTCCCTACATTCTTTAGGGCATGGACGAGGCCCATCAACTGGGTCAGCCAGTCCCCCTGTGTTTGATCCACTTCAGAGTATTCTCTTACCTTGTCCAGATCAAGTCCCCAGGAGGAACTGTGAACCCGTGAGTACAAAGAGACCTCAGGCTCCCCAGACCTCCGAGGCATGTAGGAGTGAAGTGGTCTCCAGACCTGAGGTTTCCTTAGTCCTGAGGTTTATCTATCAGTCCTAAGAGTATCTCCCCAACCACTCAGTGCTCCCTTTCCCAAGAAAGACACAGGAAGTGGCCTCTTAAAGCCTTAATGTCACACCTCCACTCATCTTTTCTCCTCACTCCCTGTCTGAATGCCTCTAGCAGGCAAATCTTTGAGTGAAACGGGGATTTCTAAAGATTCCATGCCCTGGGGTTAGGAGTTTAAGATCAATTGGATAGCGTGAGGTAATTTGCTTGCTCCTTTCCCCAGGAAACACAGACATGGAGAGAAGGGAGGGAGTGTTCATTACCTGGGAGGGCAGGAGGACTGGGCAGAGGGGAGAGGGCCAGGGAGAGCTGAGGGTCACCCCGGGAGGCCGTGTGCCTGCAGGAACACTTCACCCGTGACCCACTGGCTCTTCATTCCTTACCCAGCTGCCTGGGCATGGCAGGAGTGAAGAGTCATCTCCATCAGTCACCTCTCCCTCTTCCCTCCCTGCTCCCTGGTTCTGGGGATCCTCTGGCCTAGCTCCTATTTAGTCTAGTCTGGAGTATGAGGTAGTGAGACCAAAATCTCAGGGCTTCACCACTGAGTTGCCACCATAGAATTTCCACGCCACAGTTCAGGCACCACGGCAACTGGGGGAAATAAACAGAGTTTCATAGTCCAAGTTCTGCAGTGATGTCATTCCTAGCTCTGGCCTTGCTGGGACTTGCAGGCAGGCTGTAGGCTGATCCTCAACCTTCAGCTGCTCAGCTGGAGGACCAGCTTCTCCCTGCCCCCAAGCTGCCTCTGGAGAGGGGTGGAGGTTGAACTGAGAGGCTGGGGGAGGGGCACCCCGAACAAGCCCCCACACGGGCCCAGCTCCTCTCTCAGCAACTGCTATTGTCGTCTCCTCTGCCCCCCTCATGGCACTGCCCAAGGGTGTCCGCAATGCTGTGTTCTATGGGCAGCACCCCGAGAAGAAGGTGTCGCTACCCTCCATGCGGGAGGTGAAGCAGACCCCTGTGGTCATGGCAAAGCTCAAAGGTGAGAGTGCCCACCTACTTTTTCAGGACCATGCCTCCAGGGGCTGCTGGCCCTGCCCCAGCCTCCTGCAGAGCCCCTCCGTGCTCCTGGGAGCCTGTGGAGGGGTGTCTGTTGGGGTCTCTCTGGCAGTGTTAGTTGCTGGGGATTTTCAGGGGAGCTTTAAGGGAGGGGAGAGGCAAGCGCCGTGGGAACAGTTTTGGAAATTAGGCAGAGCTTTTAGCCCAGGTTAACTTTGCTCACTTCCTTGGGCTTAGGTTCTCATGGGGAAAGCAGGCGAACTAATTCTTACTATACTGTTAATGACTGATTGTTTCTCTGTGTGGGGAGTTGTTTGCTATTTGTTTTGGTTGTGTTGATGTTTTGGTTCTGTTGACTGATTGTCTCAGAATTTTCACATGCCCTTTGATTATCAAAAAAATTGATCTTTTTTTGCCTAATTTTTTCTGTATTATTATTTAGTGAGATAACATTGGTCGACAACACTGGAGCTGATTCAGAGGCATAGGTTCACACCTTTCCAGACATGTGTTACCATACCACACCTACCACCAGGGCACCCACCACCAGGGCACCCATAGACCTTCAACAAATTGATACTCTACACCTGAGTATTTTCATTTGAAGAGGGGGGAATCTAGTATTCATTTTACAAGGTTACTGGAGGCTTAACAGAAATAATCCACATAAAATGCTTACTACATAGAGGGTCTCCCTGGTAGCCGAGGGGCTAAGTCTCAGCGCTATCACCTCTATGGCCTAAGTTCAATACACGGCCAGGGAGCTGACCCACACAGTGCAGGCGCAGCAGACCTCTCCTGTCTCACCCACGGCTCCCCTCAGCAGTGTGTTTCGGCCGATCTGCCTGTTCTGCTCCCCACTGATGAATTCTGCCCTGATGAATTCTCTTACCCCCTGCACCTCTGTTCTATTCCTCAGCACTTCTATGCTTAAAAAAAAATGCTTAGTAGAGTACTTGGAACAGAATATGTTCTCAATTAATTGCAACACTTGCCTGCCTTACTATGCATTGCTTAGCCAAGGGAAACTGCATTTTACCTGGGAACACTGCCTTCTTGTAAAGGAAGCAGCTGGCTGGTGGGACCCGAGAGAGCGTGGCACTGCGGGGGACAGCACCCAGTGCTCTTGTGACTCTCCGCATGGCGCTTTTGCGCAGCCTCTGGTCCGGTGGGCCTGGACTGAGGCTGCTTTGTCCTCTTCCCAGGTCCGGGGCCCGCCAAGTACCTCCGGCCGTCCTGCACTGGCTACATAGACCACGACACCTCCATGTTCCAGGAGCCAGCCTACACCCTGCACGCCCGGCGCTCGGAGAAGCGTGGGTGCTCACCACGTCAGCTGGCCGTGGGGGGGGGGGCGAGGGTGAGAGCAGAGAGCCGTTCTCTGCAGCTTCCGGCCCCTGGGAACCAAGGCCTGTCCTGAGTGGGGTGATCAGGTGGCCCGTGGAATCCAGAAGAAGCCAGTGGGGGTGCCCACACGACCCCCTCCAGACACACCTCCAGCTGAGCTGTGAAGGGACACCCTTCTGGCCGGGCCCTTTAACTCTGGCGGCCGAGGGTTCACTTGCCACAGCAACAGGGCAGGAGTGACTAGGAGTGTGGCCCCCAAAGATTCCTAGGTGGTTTAGAAGCCCCCAGAAGGTTGGGAGCCAAGGGCCACAGGAAGGTCAAGGCCATGGAGAGGAGAGGCTGGGCAGGGTGGAGGTAAGAATCAGGAGTCTGAGACTTATTTTCCTCAGGGGACCCCTTAATACTGTGCCCTCCTCACGACTAACAGTAGTCACCGTGCCTGCTCACACCCCTTGGCACCCGCCCCTGACACGTGGGGGCTGACCCAGCAGCTGTTCCTCTGAGCCAGTGCTTGAGAACATCAGGTCATCATCATCGCCCACTTCCCGGATGAGGAAAATAGGGTCCTGGAACACGGGCGAGCCAGAGCAATCAGAGGGGGCCATTTGCCCCTCTTTTGGTGGAGGGGGAGGCCACCTGGAGGCAGGCCGGGGTCCCCCTGGGGCAGCCTTTGGAGCTGACTGGGCCTTTGCTCGGCCGCCCTGCAGGGATCACGGATGTGCACAGCCCTGGGCCTTGCTATTTCTTGGATCCGCAAGTAACTCGATTTGGAGTGTCCAGCTGCCCACAGGTGCCCATGCAGGAGCGCATCTCCAACCTGCGTAAGACGGGATGGGGCGGGTGAGAGGTGGGAGATGGGCCCCGAGCAGGGCCCTCCCGTCTCCAGGTGTGCCTCTGGGTGCACTGTCACACCCGGACACGACCTCCCGGCGGGCACTGTCGCGCCTGCGACGCGGCACTTGCATCTCCACGCCGGCGCGGGGCGTGCGGGTCTCAGGGCGACATGGTGATCAGAGGTGGCTGCGCTCATGCCCTCATGCCGTGCTTGTGATGTGGGCATGCTAATGAGCTCAGGGACACCGTGACTTCCGTTTCCTCGGTGCTGTCACAAGGATAAAGTCAGAATGCTGGCAGCCCAAGGGACACTTCGATGACACTTATGGTTTTACATTGTGACAACAGTGTCGCAATTCTGAGGTCAGGATGTAAGTCCCTCTCCCGTCCACGGCCCCACGCAAGGGCAGTGGCAGCTCTTCCAAGGCGAGGTAATTTGCATCAGGCGGGTTAAGTCCAGCGGACCTTGGTTGGATCCCGGAGGGGTGGCTTGGCGCCCTGCCCTGAGGCACCTCCCCCTCCGCTCGCCCATGCTCAGGCCTGCTCTCCACCCCGGCCTCCTGCCACTACTTCTTGGAGAAGATCCCCCCGCTTGCCGAACGCAGGGCTCCCCAGTACACTTTCGGCTACCGGTGCCCCTACCGAGTGATGGACCCCAACCCGGCCCCCAACCAATACCAGCTGCCGCTCCTGCTGGGGCCCAACGTTCCCACCGGGCGAGCTGCCCCTTGCTACAGTCTGGCCGCCCGGGACAAGAACTGGTTCTACAAGGAGGACGCGGCAGGAGGCCCCGGGCCCGCCATGCACGCCCTGCCCGAGCCGTCTGTCTACCAGAATCGCAGCCCCAGCTACAGCATGGCCAAGCGCTTCGCCTACCCCGTGGACCACACACCCCGGCCCGGCCCTGGCTCGCACGAGGTCCAGAAGGTCACGGCGCACAAGCCCCGAGCCCCCGCCTTCTCCATGGGCGTCAAGCACTCACCCTACTTGACCCCTCTGGTCATCGACATTCACGACTGATCCCCTCCCACGCGCACTGCCCCTTCCCACAGAAGCTATTTTTCTATACCACATTGAGTTGTGCAATTGAGGTTTCTAATAGCAGAGCTGGTGCCTGCTGTGTCCAGCATACAGAAGATTTTAAATAAATATTTACATCTTTTTATTCCTTTGTTTGGCAAACACTCAAGGCTGCTTCCTTGGGGCCTGACTTGGGGGCTGGGAGGCATTGTGGGGGTCCCTGTCTTGCAGAAATTCTGTTCTGGCTCACCAGGAAAGTCAGCGTGTGTCGCCAGATCTCTGCAGAGCTGAGTTCTAGCCACTCGTGTGCTGCGTGCTGCCTGCCCCAGCGCCCCATCTCTGGGCCTTACCACTGCCCTTTGGACGTGGGCTGAGTCCAGGTTCCCTCCTGCTCCAGAGCCACCTCTGACCCCTGACGGTGCTGGGAGAGGAGCAGGCCAGGAGGTGTAGTCAGGGGGGAGCGTCCTTCTGCTTGGGATTGGGGACAGGGATCCCTGTTGGGAAGGGCTCCAACCGGACAAGCAGAGGCCCTGTGAAGGGAGGTTCTTGCAGGAGTTAGGACGAGGGCAGGGCATGCACAAGGGGCTGGGGCTGCAGGGAAAAGGGAAGGAAAGACCCTCAGAGGGCAGAAGCCTGGGGCCAGGAGCCTGGTGGATAACAGCAACGATGGCTTGGAGGGAACTCGGGGCTTTGTCCTCAGTGTGGTGGGGCTGCATAAGATGCAGTCTTTCCAGAAGAGTCTCTGGGTAGTGAGAGAAGGCTGGACAAGGATGGGCAGAGCAAGGGGCTGCAGTCCTAGGGAGGAAGAGAAGGGTCAAGGAGACATCTGGGAAGAGCTGCCTTCTGAGAGCTGCTGGTAGGTCCCTGGCCTTCCAGGGTCTCTGCCCTCTCCTGCCCTCATCCTAACTCCTGCAAGACCCTCCCTGCACAGGGCCTCTGCTTGTCCTGGTGGAGCCCTTCCCAACAGGGATCCCTGTCCCCAGTCTCAAGCAGAGGGACCCTCTCTCCCCTGACCACAGCAGCTCTGCCGGCAGCTCTCTAGAGGAGAAGCACGAACCGGCCAGCAGGGGGTAGTGTTGCCTGTCTTTCTGAGTCTAGACCAGTGCCCACTCCCCCAAGCCAAGGCTTCTGGGCAGAGGGGTGCCAGTGCTCTGGAGTGGGGACAGGGGCCTCTGGGGCTGGTATTTGCCTTTCCCTAATTCTCACCACCTAGATCCCCTACTCTCATTCTTCCCAGCTCCCTAGCCTCAGGAGATGAGGGGCCCATTACTCTGCCTGCAGACTGAGGCAGATGGCAGAAGAGGCAGCAACTATGGGGCCAGAGGGACTTAAGGAGTAAGGGGAGGGGGCAAACATCCCCCAGACCTCATGACTCAGGCAGAAGCATGTTCTGTAGCTTCTGCCCCCACAGCGGAGGGAGCAGAAAGGACCACACGGCACCAGCGTGCATCTGGTTCATCTCGGTGAATTTGAGAAGATTCCGGTTTTCATTCAAAATGAAAATTGAATGGAAGAACTAATTTTGGACAAAAAGGAGCAGCAGAGATTATCTCTGGACTATTTTTTAAAATCAGCATTTTACAAAAGGGCTTCTAGAAAACCCCACGGGCTCATACCTGAGTCTGGGCCAGAAATTCCCTCCTGTAGACCACTGCCTGGCCAGGCTATCGTGTCTGCCCCCGTCCACCGCCTGGCCAGGCTATCGTGTCTGCCCCCGTCCTCCAGGCTGGCTCAGGGGCTCCTAAGAGAGCCAGCGAGCCTGGGACCCATCTGTCTTGTGGCAGATTAGAAAGATGTCGTTTTGCCGACAATGCCATTTACCACGGTGGCTGCAAGAATTAGTGATGCTTGGGCTGAAAGTGCTGGGTGGGGGCGGGGCTGGCAGGTGCAGCGACTGATATTCTCCTGTGCCACCAGGTCGGGCGCTGCAGGCCAACCTCTGAATAAGTGTTTTCTGATTTAGTGTTTGGCCTATGCTCGGGTTCCCCATTGGAAAAATAAGGAAATTGAGGCCCAGGTTCTGGGCTCAGTGTATGAACCAGGTCAGGGTTCAGTCTATGACCAGAGCGAGGGCTCAGACTGGGACGAGGCTGTCGACTTACATTAAGACTAGACTGATCTGTGTTTCTGTCTAACACAGACCCTCACCCCGACCCCACCCCCCACCGGAATGGGTAGGGACTTGAAGTGAGCCCAAGAGCTGGCACTAACCCTTGGGGGAGATTTGTAGTCTCAAGGGCAGGCAAGGAGGCTAGAGGGTTCTGAATGGGCCTCTGGGGAGTGAGGGTGTTTGGAGGAGGGATGGGCCTGCCAAGAAGGGGCTGAGCCTCCAGGGAAGATGAACGGGGTCCCCCTGTGCCTCAGCTCCCACAATGGCAGGATCATTTAGCTTAGGACTGACCTTTTGGCAAAACAGTCCTCTCTCGGTCTTTCCTCCCCTGGGTGGTACATCCGGTTAGTTGACTGCAGAAGGTTGGGGTACCACTGGCTTCCTGCTGACACCTGACTCAGCTCCTTCTGAACAACTCGGTAGGGGTGGGAGCAAAGTTGAAACTGGCAGGAAGCTCTGGTCTGATTCTTGCAAGGACTTCAACCTGTACCCTAGTACTTAGACCCAGAGCCTGGCTCATAGTCATGCAGGTACCATCATTCAGTCATTCAACAAACATTGGGCTCTGAATCCTAAAAGTACTGGCCAAGGTCGTCCTGCCCTCCAGAAGGTTAGGCGTCTTGTTGGAAGCATGAACAGTTATTAGAGGGGAGTGAGGCCTGGTGCATAGCTGTGTGCCCACTGCAGGGGCTCTGGGGCCGGCCTCCAAGTAGGGTGACTGGTCGGGACTTAGTAGCGAAACAGCTGTCTCATGACCCTCCTGGACACTGGCTGTGGGGACGGGCCTCTGCGCTGGTGTCGTTGCCAAAGAGAGCCTGAGAGTCTTTGTCTCTCTGGCTCCTGGGACCTGGGGAAATGGTGAGCCTGGGCAGGAGCAAAAGAGGGGCCCTGCCTGCAGGGCTACGAGGCACCATTCACAGGCACCCAGGCAGGGTGGCCCCGAGCCCTACTCCTCCCATGCCTGCATGGAGACTACACAGACTGTCTTTGCAACATGCTTCGCACACACATGTGTATCCAGCGCACACTCAAACACACGCCCTCTGCTAACTACACTCAGGAAGGCTGGGTGCAGCTACCCACACACTCCTCACTCCTTTTACTGCACACCCCCCCGTACCTTCAGGCACCTCTTTATCTCTGAAGCTCCCGGTGACCACCCAGGCTGGCTCACACACATGCCTCCTGCGCTGCTGGGGGACACAGACAAGCCCTGAGAATGTCCCCTTTCCTCCCGGCAGGCTCGGGTGCAGGGGTTCAGGAGAGGAGTTGGGGTGATTGCCAGCCCAGAGCTGCCCCTGCTTGGCTCCCAGCCCTCCAGATGGGGTGCTGGGTGTGAGCCCTTGCCCAAGACGAGCCTGCCTTGGGGCCACCCGAGGACAAAAGCTCTAGGAGGGGCTTGTGCCACTGCCTCCCTGCCCCTGGCCCTTGGTCAGGTGGGGTCAGGAGCTGGCTGGGAGGCTCATGGCCCCCACGATGCCTGGTGGGTGAGAAATCGCAGCTCCACCCTCGCTGTCCTGCCGGGCTCCTCTGCCTCTCCTGGTGGTCCGAGGCCTCCATCTGATTTTCCCCTGTAAGTCTTTCTCCTCTCCCGGGCCCACTTTGCTTTCTCTTCTCTCCCTCTTGCTCGCTCATCCTCCTGCCCTGTTTATCCTCTAGAATAAAGATCGACATTTTCAATTACCCCCCAATAACACAGCGTTCTTGGAGGCTCCACAAGAGGAGGATTGTGTGTGCGCATGTGGCTGGGGGTGGCCGGGAGGGCTGGGGTGCCCACAGCCCCACTGTCCTTTGTTTGTGTTTTCTCTTCTGCAGCCTTCATTTTTCCCTCGGAGACTGGAAGCACATTTCCCTTCAGGGGAGAAAGGGAAACAAAAGAGGAATAAAAAACTGTCATTGCTGTCTTATAAGCAGTGTGGAGAGCAGAGTGGGGGCTCAGCGGGAGATGCCGTGGGAGAGGCAGGACAGCGAGAGATGGGGCACAGGGCAGCGGGGGAGAGATGGGCCTGGCAGCAGCCAGCACTGGCTGCCAAGGAGAAGGGAAAATGAACAGGTCGATCATGGTGGTGGGAGAGAGGTAGGGGCGATCCGTGCCCCGAGTTCCAGGCAGGGTCAGGCTGTGGGGACGCCAAGGGAAGAGACAGGTCTGCTGCAACAGCAAAGCGTGGCTTCATGGCTAAACCGTGTGCCCGCTGCCAGGTACTCAGAGAAGTGGCGTCAGGGCGGGTAGGCGGCCGGCCCAGTGACGCACAGTCAGGGGTGTGGGCACCAGGCCTCCTACCCAAGTCTGCCTGTGGGCAGACCCCTCCACGCAGCCCTGTTATGGCGACAGGGGCTGGAAAAGAGAGTTGGATATTTGGCTCTGCCCCAATGTGTGTGACCTTGAACAATTCCCCTCCCCCATCACACTTTCCCCAAGTGAAAACTGGAGAGAGTGTTGGTTGCTTTGCAGGTCTGTGGGGGAGGATCAAATGCCTGGAGGTGGATGCCCCCCAGCGCGCGGGCTCCCCCTAGAGTCGGCTGAGGGTGTGGGGGAGCAGAGAACACCCAGTGCTGGGGGAAGTTCCGGCCAGCGGCAGCTGTAGCCTCAGCATCTGGAGGGAGGCGGGACCCGTTTCACTCCCTGCTGCCGCCCAGTGGCAACACGTGGGTACTGCAGGGGCCGCTCTGGAAGAGCTTCTCAAACTTGCATAAAGAATCAGAATCTGGTTCTCTCTGATCCCACTTTTCCCAGAGAGGGGAGGTAAAGAAGTCTGAACTGGGGTTGGGATTTCCAGTCAGGGAAGGGTGCCTCCTCTCAGTCCCAAGGTGTTCAGAAAGCCCCTAGGCAGCCTCAGAGGCAGAGCTCTACATCTCTTGCTTGATGCTACCTCCTCCAGGGAGCCTGCTACAGTTTCCCCCAGCAGGATGTGGCCTCACTCCTGCCCAGCAGCCATGCACATGTCCTTTCCTTGCTTTCCCTGCTCCTCTTTCTCTGCGTGCCCTCAAGGGCCCTCTTCCCCAGCGGTGCGTGCTTCAACATCTGGGGAGCACCTCCCCAGGGTCCATCTCTGTCCAGGACTTACTCTGGATTATGTCACTTGAACCTCATAACCACCTTGGAAGTTAGGGTCATTTCAGAGCTCCATTTTCCAAATGCAGAGTAGATAAAGAGAACTTGAGACTTTCTTTTCATTTTTAAAAAAGATTTATTTATTTATGCATACAAGAACTTGGGGTACAGGACAGAGCTGCAAGGGGTGAGAGGATTCACCAGAGACAGTGGGGAGCAGAACAGGCAGATCTACCAAAACACACTGTTGAGGGGAGCAGCGGGCAAGGCAGGAGAGGTCTGCTGCGCCATGGGGGTCCCCTCCCTGGCCGACCGCAGGGATCGAACTCATGCTGCAGTGGCTGCGGTTTGCTTCATAGTGCGTTGCTTAACCCACTGCGCCACCAGGGAGGCCCCAGACTCTAGACATCCAAAAGGATCTGTGGGCTCTCTGGAAAGGAGCCCTCATTTGAAATGAAAACTCCCATGGTCACATGGCCAGATGCTGAAGTGACCAGTCCAGGGTCTTGTGGCCTCAGGTCTCGGCCACACCTTTGGGCCACTGTGTGCCACTGGGCAAGGCCGGTTCCTGCCTGACCCTCTGGTTTTCATCTGTGTGTGTTCTGGATTCCCTCAGAGGTCCATCTGGCTCTGGAATTTGGCCTGTCCAGACTTGGGCCTGGGAAGGATCGTGCCCTGGGGCACAGGGAAGGGGTGAGGGAGCAAGGTCTGTGAGGTAGAGTCCTGGCCTGAGAGCCAGGCTCCTCAGGTGTGCCTCCCGCTGGGATGTCAGCATGGGCTCTGACAGCAGGAGCGTCCCAGTCAGGGGCTGGTTCGGGAAGATGGGCTGGCCCCTGAGCCTGGGAGCCTTTCCCTCTGCTGCCTGCCATAGGGGGGAGTTTTTCTTGGCAGGAAACAGCCTCATCAATCAGAGGCAATGGGGGCTGACGCGTGGCCACTCCCCGCTGGCCGAGTTGGAAGCAGACTCATAAATCCCACGCCAGGTTGGACTGTAAATTCCTGTGATTCACACCTGGCCTCTCAGAGGACAGACTTGGCCTGTGGGACAGACTGCTCTCCCCTCGTTGGGTTAGGACGGGTGCATTGGCCTACTCACCAGCCTGCGTCCTTGCCCCGCTCCCCCGGATGTGACTGCGGTGCCCAGAGCAAGTTCAGCTTGAGACCTGGTGAGCCTGCCCTCAATGGGGCCGTTCCTGTGCCTGACTCATCCCGAGAGTCACCATGTGGACACCTTCTGTGTGCTCTGAGGTCTTCTGGGGGCCTGTGGCCAGGAGGGGCCACCCACTTACCCAGAGGCTGGTGATTAAGGGGGCAGGTGGGGGGGGACCAGGCTTTCTTCTGCGTCTCCTACCCCAGAAGCCCGGGAACAATGGCCTTTCGGGGAAGGAGGCTTCAGAGACCCTCTGGCCCAGCTGTCCGGTCATTTGTCAACTTGCCCCAGTACTTTTCGCACGCTCATACTGGCCTTGACTTGCATTTACTTAACATCGCTCTGTAAATCGGCTCACTTTTCAAATTTCAATGTGTGTTTCAGCCTGGCTTCAGTAATATTTGTGAAGAGAGGGGTTTGGCACGTTGGTTAAACATACATACATGTACATGGGAATATATACACGAAAATAAACACAGAGATAAAACAGCACACACTATTTCTGTGTACCACCTAACATAGTCCCATGTCTCGAGCCTCCCTGGTGGCACAGTGGATTAAGCAACGCACTATGAAGCAAACCGCAGCCACTGCAGCATGAGTTCGATCCCTGCGGTTGGCCAGGGAGGGGACCCCCATGGCGCAGCAGACCTCTCCTGCCTTGCCCGCTGCTCCCCTCAGCAGTGCGTTTCAGTCTGTCTGCCTGTTCTGTTCCCCGCTCTGTCTGTGGTGAATCCTCTCACCCCCCACACCTCTGGCCTGTACCCCAGTGCTTGTATGCATAAATAAATAAATCTTTAAAAAAAAAAACAAACATAGTCCCATGTCTCACCGATGATGCATAGACACCATTCTTTGGGAAAAGTTGCTCCAGCCCTCTTTCTCTATTTTGCAGTCAAGAAAACCTAGGTCTGGGGCCCCCTGGTGGCGCAGTGGGTTAGCACCGCACTATGAAGCAAACCGCAGTCAAGGCAGCTCCAGTTCAATCCCTGCCTGCGGCCAGAGAGGTTACAGGGCGCAGCAGACCTCTCCTGTCTTGCCAGTTGCTCCCCTCAGCAGCGTGTTCCAGTCGATCTGCCTGTTCTGCTCCCCACTCTGTCTCTGGTGAATCTTCTTACCTTCTGTGACTTTGGCTTGTACCCCAGCTCTTGTGTGCATAAATAAATACATCTTTAAAAAAGAAAGCCTAGGCTAGAAAAGTGCAGGAACTTGCCCAAGGTCACACAGAGTTGGGGCTATCTGCCAGCCTACCTGGCTCCCAGCCTCATGACCTTTTTCTGGAAGCATGCTCACTATTTGTGGAGGGACACTCACTGTTTGAGGGGGTGCAGTCCTTGGGTTCCCAGAGGCCTGCTGGACACCGGGCCCTAACGTGGAGCAGCGTGCTGAGAGGCGGGCTTCCTGGAGGCAGACAGGAGGGCATCGTGGGTTTCAGTTCTGGCTCCCCGGCTCCTGCACTGCTTCAGGACTGGAAGGAGCTGGAAGAGGCCCCCGGGGAGGAGGAAGCAGGGCTCAGCAGCAGTGCCTCCCCTGGGAGCCGCTTGCTGGGAGATAATTAGTGCACAGCTCCCAGGCTGGCGAGGAAGGTGGCCTCATTAGTGAACCCCTTTCCCTGCACCACCTGCACTTTCTACCTTCAGGCTCCTGCATGCACCAGCAGGGCTGCCACTGCCATGGCCCCAGAGACTTGGCACAATGACTCTTGCTGGAAACAACGTGGCCAGCTCCTGGGAGCTAGGAAGGTGGTGTGTGTGTAGGTTGGTCAGGCTGAATATACCCTGCGCATGCATGCACGCGCACGTGTGCATGCACACAAACGGTAGGCGTGGCCACAGGCACACTCATGTGCCAATGCACACGTCTCATGGGTGTTCACACACTCTTGCAAAACATAGACACATGCAGCCATATCTGCAACAACCCCATTTCAGTCAAGGACGCACTGAATGCACAGCGGTGGTCCCCAAAGGCTTGCCCCAGGGAGCCTAGCATGGCGTGGGCGCTGCTCCTTGGTCTGTGCAGTTAATGACACTCTATGGCACAATCTCCGAATGACGTTTCTCAGAGAATACTCCTGCATTCGGCGGCGGGGATCGCTGCATGCGCTCGCCCCGCCAGGTTTTCACGGCCATGCAGACTGTCTGGTCACACCGTCCGAGCACGCGGATCCCACAGAACCCCGAGCACACGGTGGGCTTGCACGTGAGGTGCACTGTGCAGGCGCACGGACCCATGTGGCATGCAGACCCGACCACCCGGAGTCTCCGCGCGAATCCACACGCTGTCCTGCCATGTGCCTCCAGGCTCAGGATTGCCAGAACTGTGCACGGACGCATGCCCGCCAAGCCAATGGGCCTGCAGACATGCAGAAGCACAGGGCGCGCCCGCCCCGGGGCGTCCTGTACTCAGCCCTGTAAGCAGGGACGCCTGCGAGCGCACGCACTGCCCCGGGCGGGCTGCGTGTTGTTTTCCTTGGAATATAACAAGGGCCGAGGTGCTGGGACTGGTAAGTTCCCTGGGGAAAGTAAGGAAGCAGAAGCTGAGGACACGTTTAATGAATTCTCGTCATTCCTGACAGAGGGAGGAGAAGGGGGGAAGGGGAGAGGAGTGGATGGGGGACAGCTGAGATGGAGAGGTGATGAGGGGGTGACAGCAGGTGTGGGGTGGCCCTTGGGGCAAGGGCCTTGACCCTTTCAGCTCGTGCACAGCCGGGGGCCCAGCACTTAGCCCCAGTCCCCAGGCCAGAGGACCCTTCAGAGGTAAGTGGTTGGGCTGATGCAGAAATCTCCTTTCTGAGCCTCTCTCCATAGCTCTCGGGAGGAGAGCTCACCTGTCTTCCACTTGCTTCCACTGGGGTTGGAAATCTGCCACCCAAACCTCCACCCTCAGCCCCACTTCCACCTGTGGGTCCTTTGGCTCAAGGGTTGTGGGGCTCTGCTCTTACGAGGTCAAGTGAAGGGAGACACGAGAGCCCAAGGGGCCCCTCTCGGAATGGGGAGGCTCCCCCAGCCCTGCCCTCGTCTCAGCCCATGCAGAGCCAGGGAGTCAAGGGTGGACGAGGACAGGGACCCGAGGGACGGAGAGGATGTGAAGCAGTGGAGGGGAGATGGGCGGGGAGAGTGAGTCAGAGAAGCACTGGGTGGAGGTGAGAGCGATGGAGAAATGGGATGGGGGAGCAAGAGACAGAGAGGAACCCACTGAGGGAGTCAGGGGCAGGGAAAGATGGACCTTCGTGAAGAGAGTCACAGAAACCCAGAGGTTGGGAGAGACAGACTAAGCCTGCCGCCTCCCCAGTCAGTGGGGTAAGAGCGTGAGGGTGGGGCCCTGGCCCACCGGGGATGCCTGTGACTTTGCCCATCACCCAGCCTCTGAGGCTCGGCTGCCGGCTTGTACAGGGGGGACCTGCCCTGCTCTGAGTGAGCCCTGAGGTTCTCTGGGGAGGCTGGCCTGACCTTTGTTGCCTCCTTTTGCCCCTGGGCCACTTGGGTCTTTGGAAGCTCTCCCCAGTCCCCCCACCTCCACCCCGTGGTGAACCAGGTGGCCAAGATGGCTATCTCTATGAGGGGTACAGTGTGCTGGAGCCACCAGCACTGAGAGGTACGGTGTTGCCCTGAATCTTGAAAATGCATACATATCCATTTTTCAGGTACCAGAGCAGATATGAGTATGGGAGGGGCGGCCCCCATGGGGGTCTATCACGGTGTCCGAGGCACAGGCGCGCACACGTGGCTTTCAGGAGTCCTGGCTGTTAGGACTGCTGGTTGCTGCTGGGCTCCTTCTCCTGGAGCAGTGGATCAGGACTGGGGATCACTGCTGTGCTGGGGGGCAAGGGTGGTCAGTCCTGGGTCAGGAGGAATGGCCTGGTCATGTCTATGTGGGGCCTGCGCTGGTGCACCTAGTGGACTCTCCAGCCCTTGCGTGAAAGCTTCTGGGTGGGAACCAGAGAAGCCACCCTCAGCCCAGGCCTTGCGCTCACACAGGGCAAAGGAGAGCCTCTGGTGGTGCAAGGGGTTGAGCACCGCACCATGAAGCAGCCACAGCCACTGCAGCACGAGTTCGATCCCCGGCCAGGGAGGGGACCCACATGGCGCAGCAGACCTCTCCTGCCTTGCCTGCTACTCCCCTCAGCAGTGTGTTTCAGTCCGTCTGCCTGTTCTGCTCCCCACTCTGTCTCTGGTGAATCCTCTCACCTCCACACCTCTGGCCTGTACCCCAGCTCTTGTGTGCATAAATAAATAAATCTTATAAAAATAGAGAGAGAGGGGAGAGTCCTATGGCCTGAGAGGGGTCTCTTCTCACCCAGCCTCAGGCCAGCACGTGCACCACTCCCAGCCTGGGAAGCTAAACAGCAGGGAGGCCATGGCCACTGGGCTTGTAGCTTGGGCAAGCGTCAGAGAGGGCCTGAGGTCTTACCTGTCCTGACTTACCTGGATCCTTCCAGTATCCTGAGGAACGGGCCGCTCTCTGTGGCTGGCTGGGGGAGGCCACATCTGTGTCTCTTTCCAGCACTGGAGTTGGGGTGACTCCTGCAGCCTGCACACCTGAGGGGTCAGTTTCATTCAGGCAGGACCCAGGGACATGTTCAGCCACCTCCCCAAGTGCAGGAAACCATTAACTGCCAGGGAGGGCAGAGGACCTGCCGTGGTTCTTCTGGGATGCCCAAGCCTCCTCTTCCCAGTAGAGACTGGACTGGGCTTATTTCCTCCACGCTGACTCTGGGCAAGGGGGCCCGTTTTCTGGGCTGCATGGAGCCTGTTCCCCAGTGGCAGGCACTGAACTGGCCTCATGAACCTGTCAGGTTAAAAGAGATGTAGGTGAGAGACCCGTGGGGAGGTTAACAATGGCAGATGGGGCTGACTAACCACGGATGGCTCCAGTCTCAATTTACGTTGGGTGCCAAATTTGCTACAGGGCAGGGAGAGGGGCACTTTAGAACTTTTAAACCTGTTTTTTTTTAAATGGGTTTTGCTATTTGCTGCATTAAGATAAACATATAAGGCTTTTAATGGAAAGGAACTTTAATACAATTTGGGTACAATATAGAAAGGGCAAAGTACATAGTTACTAAGTTAAGCATCCAAAGTTACCCATCTCCTTGAGGGTAAAAGTCCAGCCAAATAGGATTGGCCAAAGCAAGGCCCAAAAGCCTGGCACAGGTCTAAGGGACCTTTCAGTAGAGACCCATAGAAAAGGGTTAGAAAGAGTTAGACAAATCTGGGAGGAAAAGAGCAAAGTCAAAATCAAGAGGAAAGCTGCCATTGCTAACCTCCCCACGGGTCTCTCACCCACATCTGTTCCAACCAGTCCAAGACCAAAAAGCAAGCACAGTTTCTTCACATGTTCCTCTGCTCCACGTGCCTCCTCCAGGTCTGCTTGCTGCTTTCCATCCTGCTTCCTTCTTCCTCCCTTCTGTGTTCCCGTTCTTTTTTTAACATCTTCTTATTCCTGCTCAGCTCCACCCACTTAAAGCAAAGCTAAAATTCTGAAACTTCCCCCTTTCCTAAAAACCACCCTACTGCAGAAGCACTGTACACACGTCCTCCTGGAAACTCACAAGTGACTTAGCTCACGTTGAAGGCTCTGACAAGTCCTGCAGTGAAAGTCTGTTCTGCTTTATCTGCTCTGCAGATCCCTGGAGTGTTTATACAAGGGAATAAGTGCGAACAGCTGCAGGAATTCGTTTCTCTGGATGATGCTTTGGAATATGCGGGTGGGCCCGGTGGTTGGCGCCAGCGTTCATCCTGTGGGGTCCGGTCCCGAGGTCTGCTCTGGAAGGGAGGGCCCTCCCTTGGGGCCACATCCTGGGATGGGGCGAAGTAGGTGGTGGAAGTCAGGCCCCACTGTTCAGGCGTGGGCCCTGGTCGTGCTTTGTTTAAACCACACTGTTCCTTTAAAATTTGACCTGGTTGCCAACATTTAAAACCTGGGAGATTCCACCATAGATTTTGAATTCTAAAGTTCTCATGAAAAGAACTAGCAGATACCAACACAGCCCACCTCCCGCTCTCTGTGGTGTCAAAGACAGGCTCGGACCAATTGCAAGCCAAGCACATCGGCTCATCCTAATCCTGTCTCCGCTGAACCCCGAACCAGCACTCGAGTTTTTCACTTCTGTCAAGGGGAGCTTGGGGGTTTTTCTCAATGAGCTCCTCCTCACTGGGGTGACCTATCACTGACCCATCCGCCCCTGCAGGGGGGCACCAGGTGCAGGATGCAAATGGAGTCAGCCAAGTCCACCAGCCCCCCATGCTCCGCCCGGGTGTCCCCACAGGGTGATCCCAGAGTGTCTATGAGAAGGCGGGGTTTTGCAGGGTGGGGAGGGCCTACGGGGCCTCCTCTCATCACCTGCCTGTGAGCTCTGCTGACAGACTCAGGCAGCTGCTCAGGTCGCCCTGGTAATCGGAGCGTGCTGGGTGTGAGAATCACTCCCTGCAAGAGCTAAAAGCTGAGAACGGTGTGGGACCATGGGTGCTGGCACTTCCGAGCAAGCTTGCCGACACAGCGAGCCCACTAAAAATAGCCCACTTCAGGCTGACACTGGAACCCCGGAGAAGCCTGCTCAGGAGGGGCCTGGGCAAACCCCACTGGCCCGTTGTCGTTGTCCGTGCTGCCTGCTGGGGCACAGAGCTGGGCTGGGTGGCTGAGCGCCCGCCCTGCCTGAGAAGATGCTGGGGGCACAGGAACTCAACCTGAGGGCCTTAGATGATCAGGGGGAGGCCTAGACCAGTTACCCCCACAAATAACAGGCATCCCCTTCTGTCAGCCTGAGACAGGAGACCTTAGTGTTTGGGTCCTAGGTGGGCTGAGGGAGGTGTGGGGGAGACGTTTCCCCTGACCCTCCGGGTTCTTCCCGGACTGGTCTTATAGTCAAGTTAACATCAGATAACAGGAGAAAAGAGCCCATTTAATCTCATCTGTTTGGGGTGAGACATGAGGGGTCTTGGAACAAAAGGTCAAGTGGGGTCAAAACTAAGGAATGGGGTAGAGGCCTGGGCTCGGGGTGCTGGGGTGGAGTGTGGCAAGGGAGGCGACCTCACCCGCAGAAAGAAGAGTGGACACTGCTGTTAGATGTGCCGGGCCATGAATTTAGGTTTCTCTGAGGGAAGGGCTATTTGGGAATAACCCTAATTCTGTATGAGACCTCCGGTCTGCATTCTCTTAGGTAACTAAGGATGTGGTCAAAGTTTCTTTTCCTGAGGAGGCCTGTCTGGACATCTTAGGGAGGCCTATTATGAACCCCTTCAGCGGTCAATAGGGGACTCCCCTGCTCAACCAGGCATTCAGGTTTCTGGCTCTGGCCCGAAATGCGATGGTGCTCCCCCCCTGCAGTGGTGCTCCCTCCCCCATCAGGATGCCTGGTGCTACCACCTTCTGCTGGGCCTCTGTCCTGTTCCTGACACCCCCTTTTCAGCCTATTCAAAGCCTCCTTTGTTTTTGTTTTTTAAAGATTATTCATGCATACAAGGACTGGGGTACAGGCCAGAAGTGGGGTGTATGTGTGTGAGAGGATTCACCGGAGACAGAGTAGGGATCAGAACATCAAAGCCTCCCTTCTTTGAGGAGCCTCAAGCTTGTCTTCCTCCAGGAATCCTCTCTGAGCTTCCTACTCAAAGAACCAGCCTCCAAGCTCAACCCCCTCTCCACACTGTCCAGGGCCCTTCCCCTGGGGCAGCTCCAGGTTCCCCCTAGCACTCCCTGCCCTTGGTGGAATCCAGGTTTGGAGAAGTTTCTGGGTCCTCGGGCTGGAGTCCGTTGCACTGACTATCGTGGTATCCTGTAAGTGTCACTGTGCCCCACACGAGGTCCTAGAAGGGGAGAGCGGGAAGCACCACTGCTCAAGGTCCCTTCCAGTCTCTGATGGTCCGGCAGGTGCTTGCATGCCTCCCGGGCCGGGGCCTCACTACCTCTTGAGGCAGCCCCAGCCTGCAGCCATCTCTTCTTTGCCTCTTCTCCTCTGCCTCTGCCTCAGCTCTGCACCTGACTCGGGGGGCTCACAAGCTTCTGGGAGGCCTCAGAGGACACGTCCCATTGGGCAGGGACACCCTCATCCCCCAGAGGGCAGGAATACAGGGAGGAGACACTGAGGCTTGAAGTGCTAGGCTCACCCAAGAGCCACTGTGTGGTGGAGAAGAGGCCAGCGAGAAAACAGAGCTTGGAGGAAGGCGGGTGCCTGTCCCTGCAGAGGGTAGGTGAGGCTGGCCTGGCCGCTGTGGTGTGCCTGGGGTGCCAGCAGCTGGTAGGTATGGGTGGAAAGGCTTCCCTCCCCCTTGCTTGCTTCTAAGTGTCCTTAGCTAGCGGGGGGTACGGTGGCAGTGAGGGGCAGTGTCAATTTCCTTTGCTCCAGCAGTGAGGACATGTCCAGGAGAAGGGGCTGGTGCAAAGGCACACACAGTCAGCTTGGCTGATGCTGTTCTTGTAGGAAAGGGGGTGGCGCTGCTGGGCCCCGGTCTCCGCGCATTTGGTGGAGTTGGGTTCAGGGGGCTGGCTGGCTGCGGGCATTGGAGTCCGGTCTCACGCACTGAGCAAGCTTCAGCAGCTGCTTGACCTGCCTGTGCTGCAGTGGGGACTGCAGAAACTGGGAAATGGGGGCAATGCTCCAGAGTTTCAGGGTCACCGGGAGCATTTGATGAATACACTCAGACAGCGTAGAAATGTCAGTGACCAGCATCTCAGGAAGGCCCTTTTGTGAGGGCAGGAAACACAGACTCCTTTCCAGAAGCAGCCTCCTCCGTGCACCCAGTTTGGTGTAGTTTCTAGGGTTATGGGCTCCCACAAGCCCTGTGTGTAAGAACACACGCTGGTGATGTTCTGATTAACATGCTTTCCTTTCTTTTCTTTTTAAAGATTTATTTATTTATGCGTACAAGAACTGGGATACGGGCCAGAGGTGTGGGGGTGAGAGGACTGGGGAGACAGAGTGGGGAGCAGAACAGGTGGACAGACTGAAATACACTGCTGAGGGGAGCAGCAGGTGAGGCGGGAGAGGTCTGCTGCACTATGGCTATGCGGGTCCCCTCCCTGGCCTGGTCTCAAACTCCTGCTGCAGCGGCTGCGGATAGCTTCATAGTGCTGCGCCTTAACCCCTTGCGCCACCTGGGGGGCTCCTCTTTTTTTTATTTTAGTTTGACTTTTTGGACCCAAATTAAGATGGGCAACTTGTTCTAGAAGTCCAAAGAGAATTGGTTGCCCTACCTCTGCCTCCTCCCCTGCTGGGGTTTTTCCATTCCCTCCCTGCATTGAAATGACTGCTCCTCCACAGTCCTGAAGGGCCGCCAAGGCCTTAGCCCTGAGCTGTGGCAGTGGGGTTGGGGCAGGGCTGCTCCTGCCAGCTCCTCAGGACTGTGCGGTGTGTGGGGGTGGGGGGCAGGGGACCCTTGGAGGTGGGGGTGGTGGGGGAGCCCTTCTGACTCACAGCCACATTCCTGATCCCAACTTCCAGCTCTGCCTCTGCCCAGGTGCCCCAGGCCTCAGCCCCACCCCCACTCCCGATGCCCTAATTTGTTGCCTTTGTGGTCTCGGCTTTCCCCTTTCTTCTCGTAGGTAACCAGAGCACGCTTTCAAGTCGCCAACCCCACCACACCCTCTTCTGCTTAAAACTCCCCAATGGCTTCCCATAAATGCAATGATTTTAGCATCAAGGTTGAGGGAGAAAAAGTTATGTAAGATTCATGATGACCAAGTTACAGAAAAAGCAGAATTCTTCCTGGTAAAAATAACATCATCAAAGTATCTCTGGGCTTGATTCAGAGGCTCGTCAGGTCCCTGAGAGGCCCAGGCGGCAAGCACCCTGGTGAGGGTGCGGTGGGGTGGGAGGAGGGGGAGGCTGGGGTGAGACAAATGTCATGCAAATGTACTGAAATGAGACTTGGGCAGGTCGGAAGGACGAAGTGCCGGGAACTGGCCAGCAATGCTGCCCGCCACTCCACCTCCCTCAGCCTAGAGTTTCTTTGACTTCCGGTGGGAGGGTCTTTGGGGAAGGTGGAGCGTGGCCGGGACCTCTGAGCTCGTTGCCGCCCTCCTTTATGTGCCCTGTTGGATGGCTCCTGTCCAAAGAGAGCTGCATGTGCCCCTTGGGCCGGCGAGGTATGCCTGGGCGTCCCCTTCACGTCCAATAACCCTCTCTCTCGGCCTTGTCTTTGTAAACGGACCTCAGCTTCCCGGAACTGGGTTCATCACACAACTACTTCCGACAGACTCTCGTTATCGCCCACATGGGGCCACTTCCACTGAGTTACTGTTCCTGCACAGTGAAGTCTGTTTGTCTGCCTAACTGCATCTGAACTCAATCAGAGACCGAGACCTTCACCAGCAAGTGCATCTACCTTCTGAAGTTCCTCCTTAATACACGTCCTGCCCCTCCCCACCCCCAGGGGTGTCACTTGTCTAAACTTTCTGTTCATCATTCCCTTGCTTTTTAAAATATAAATTTTTACTCTATCAGTCAGGATAAGCCAGGTTCTGCAGCTGTAACAAACAACCCCTCATCTCAGTGGTTTCACCCAGAAACGGCTTGTGCTTCCTGCTCTGGGCAGTACAGATGGGCTCTGCCCCACACAGACCCCTGGCGGTGCCACCACCATCCTCTGGGCCTATGGCACAACACTAAGTTCTGAGCTTTGTTTTGACAGCAGGAGACCAAGGATCACACACCAGTTCTCGGAGGTTTCTGTCGAAAGTGACTGTGCACTTTGGTAACGTTTCATGGGCCAAAGCTCTTTCCATGGCTACCCTAAATTTCAAGAGGACACAGACCTGGAAAGAAGGGCGATCTGGAAGTCTTGTTGGGGGTGCTGTTACCACAACAATGTATCTGTGGGTGTGATGCATAATGTATAATGACACTTTTTTATTTTAGTTGTGAACTTTATAGAAGGGTTAAGTGATCTTTGAGGTTTACTGTTTTACTCATGATGTTGCTAAGATTGATTCATATTATTGTATGTAGTGGCTATGGTTTCTTCCACGGCTTGCAGCCATGGGTCCCATGGATAGATGATATACCTATGGATCCATTTTCCTTCCAAAGTGTATTTGGATTGCCTCAACTTTTGAAAAAAGAAATTTTTTTTGTTATTATGAACACTACTGCTATGAGCAGCTTTGTCTCGAAATATCATTTGGATCGCATCATACCACACCACAGACTTGGAATTACTCTTGACACATGCTCGTGCAAAGTTAGGGGCAGCTCTCACCTCAGCCTTCAAGGCCTAGAAGCCAGGTAGTTGTCTCAGTGGAGGCACCTCTGCCATTCTCCCCACTTTCCCCTGTCCTCCCCACCTGCCCCCTGTCCTCCCCACCTTTCCCTTGGCCTCCTTATCTACCCCCTGTCCTCCTCGCCTCCTCTGTCCTCCCCTACTACAGATTAACAAGCAAGGACTCAACACTGCCCTGTGTGCGGCCACTTCTGCCCTTGGAGCGCTCGCCTCTCATCAGGAGGCTGGCCATTTCACAGTTGAAGACAGTGCTCGGTAGCTGGGTCCTTCCTTCTTTTCCCCCAGCATGTATTAACCTTGAACTATGAATGATGCACTGTGCTGGAGAAACAGTCGTTGCTTTACAAAGCAGGCATTTATTTCTTTTCTTTCCTGCCAAAGAATGTGAGGCCGGGTCGTGAGCAGAGGGACCTGCCTTTGAGGAGCTCACACTCAAGATCAGGACACAGGGACTTAGATGCTGTCTGAGCTTGGTGGCCGAGGCAGCAGGTGGGCTGATGCCGTGACAGCCCCCCGAGGATTCAGATCCAAGTATTAGTTACACATCGTGTGTCTGCGTCTCTATATCTGTCTCTGTCTGCCAGCTGGTCTGTCAGTCTATCTATTGGATGTGATTTTATTCAGCATCCTATACTGGAATAGAATAGAAAACTGGATCTTGGATGGTGGATTATCATTTTTATGGATCATAAAGTTCCTTAGCTAATATCTATGCTTTAAATTCTTCTAGTTGGGGCCACTTAAAAATTCCCCTAGAGAGATGCAGTAGCTACAGCTTTTAGCTGCTCTTTTGATATTCTCCAAGTCCTTGTCGTCTTTTTTTTTTACTCAGTTGCTGGGGGACCAAAATATCACTGTATTCTCTTGGGAAGTTAATGTTAAGCTTGGCCCTACTGTTCGAGCAACGCTTTCACTGCTTTTGAGCCGTGGCTTACATTTGAATCCAAAATTCTGGGGAAGCAACACAAATTCTGCCTCTGATCAGCAGTGTAGCTTATTGCTGCGATAACTAAGAATACCTACAGGAAGTAATGCTGAAGTCTTTGCGGGGATGTCCAGCCCCAATTCACGAAGATGGTATCATCCTTGGACCCCACCGTACCCACAAATAAAGCAAAGCAGCAGGGGAACCTCAGTGTGGGTGGGTGTCCCAGGGCAGGAGAGTGCCCAGAGGCTGGTGGCTCTAACTCTGTTGTGTAGGATACATGATGAGGGGTTCATAGACATGGCGCCATAGCACCGGACAGGTAAAGGGCCAGCTGGCATTAGCCAGGAAGAGACCGGGAGGCCAGGCCAAAGGAACTGACGTTCCTGCACGCCGCACGAGTCCTATTTCCCCTCATTCTAGGCACGGGCAGGAAGCAGGATCTCCCATGGCCATGTGGGAGGGACCGATGCTTCCTATTGCAGTAAAACAAATACAACAGACACCCTGCAGGAAAACAAATAGAGTACAGCTTAGAGGCGTTAGGCGCATTTCCAGTGTTGTGCTCATTTCAAGAACTTTTGCATCTTCCTAAACAGGATCTCTGTTTCCAGAAGCCACAGTCTCTGCATCCGCCACATTTCACTCCTGGCTGGGAATTTGTCTTTGTCCTTTTGCGTCTGCCCCTCACTTAGCGTGCTGACTGCAAGTCGGCAAGTCCCTCCCAGGCGGCAGGACACATCAGCATTTCATGCCTGCTTACGGCTGAACGCTATTACTATGGGATGGGTTTTTTTTAAAGAAAGCTATTTTACTTTACTTTTAAAAGACTTATTTTTGCATGCAAAAACTGGGGGACAGGCCAGAGATGTGTGTGTGTGTGGGTGAGAGGAGTCACCAGAGACAGTGGGAGCAGAGCAGGCAGACTGACTGGAACACACGGCTGAGGGAGCAGCGGGGAGGCGGGAGAGGTCTGCCTGCTGCTGGGCCCTGTGGGTCCCTCCCTGGCCGGGGATCGAACTCACGTTGCAGTGGTTGTGGACAGCTTCATAGTGTTGCGACTTAGCCTCCTGGTGTGCCGCCAGGGAGGCGCAGGTGGAATTTTGATGTTCTCCTGGAAGCACTGGCGCTCTGGGGGGCTTCAGGTCCAGAGAGAGAAGCACCTGCTGTCAGGGTGCTCTCCAGTCCCGCCATGTGTGAGGGTGCTGAGGAAGGCAGGGACCTTCGGAGCCTTGTCAGTGGGTCAGGAGTGAAATTCTGATCTTCCACTCTGGCCTCATCTCCTCTAAGAAGTGTCGCTTCCCCTCCAAACCCCCAGGGTCCTTTCTGTCCCCCCCCATGTCAACAGCTGAGCCACACCACCTCTGCTGTCATCACTTGGCAGGTGGGGGCTGTGCCCCAGGGACTCCAGGGACCCTCAGGCCTGGCTCTCAGAGCCCCTGGCCACAGCCTCTTGGGGAGTTGGGGCTCAGGGGAAATGTTGCCCACAGACATCTAGGGCACCTACTTTCTGTCCCAGCCCTGTTGATCACCCCACCCAACCAGCCTGACTGCCGCCCCAGCCCTCGGGCAGGGTCATCCCTGGCCCTGGGGTTGGAGGAGACAGAACAGGCCCCAGGGGTGTGGCTAACAGGGTTATAATCCAGCGGGATGAGACTGAGCTCTCTGGAGCCTCATAGCATTTTTCCAGCCCCGGCCACTTTATTACCATATCGCTGAGTGATGGGGCTCGGGGGAGTTGTGGTTCTAGCAGCCGCTCCTGCTGCCGGAGCCCCGCTCGCCATTGATCAAGCTACAACTGGGCTGAGCACTCTGAGTGCCTGCTGCCCCCCACCCCATGCTGTTCTCCCCTGTTCTTCCTTTCTCTTCTGCTCCTCAGAATCCCTCTGGACAGCGGCAAGGCCGGTCCACTGCCTGTGGACCTTGGGGGCGCAAGCTGAGGGAGCTGAGCCACCCAGAGGTGCAGACTTGGGCTTCAGGCTCAGGCACGCTTTGTCCTCGCCCTGTGACCCTGGGCCTGGGTTTCCTTCTGAGAACAATAACGGGGAAGGGGGAAGGGAGAATTGTGCCCTGAGATTTCTTTCTTGACTCTTCTATGACTTACTATTTTTTAAAGATTTCTAGCAAATTGTACGGTGTTTCCTTCCAAGCTAGGGGCAGCACGAAGGAGGTGGGTGCACAGAGGCGACCGTGCAGGCGGGTCCCACCCAGAACCCGAGGCGACGGGGCCTCCTCCTCCTGCAGAACTCCTGGCACGGGCCCCACTACCCAGGTCAGGCGAAGCGACGCGCAGTCAAGAGGCAATAGACTGACAGGCCCCCATGTGACTGAGCGAGAGGGGGCCTAGCGGCCATCTCCATTGTTGAGTGGAGGTGGGGAGCAGCCCATCCAGGGAGAGGGGTGTTGGGACAGACGGGCACAGAGCCCAGACGCTGCCTCCAGCCTGCCTCGGTTAAGCGAGTCGTGCCGACCTCACATGGCCCCCGTCTGCTGCGTTCTGGGTCTCTCTGGGGAAGGACGTTTTGCAGATGAGGGAATTTACCAGTCTACAGTTTTATAACCACAATATTGGCCGAGTCATTCTAGTGAGCTGTAAATCAGTTGTCGATGATTTACATTTCTTCCCGAGTGGGTGGAGATGGTAACTGAGAACGACTGGGCCTCATTTTAAGCAGATCCAAAGAATGATGATTTTCTTCACAAGCGCTTTTTTTCCTGTCTACCTAGAAAACTGTCTCTGTCCTGTAATGCAGCCTCTTCCTGCCATCTACCTGTGGAGGGGACCCTCCAACTTCAGGTGCTAGAGACCAAGCACATCTCTATCTGGCTCGAGGGTCTATCATATGTCCCAAGGGAGAGTGAGGGGACCTGGACTGTCGGGTGGGCCCCCAGGGGCACTGGGGTTCTCACCTCTGGCTAGTCAAGTGAGGTAACATGTCCAATATTGGTCTGGATGGGTCCCAGGAAGGAGACTCCAAGGAAAGACATTTCACAATCCCCCTGCAAATCGGGGCAGGCCTTGGGGGCGTAGGAGAAACATTGCCGGACAATGGAGTGGAGATGCCTCCCCAGTCACAGAGTCTAGCCCAGTGCAATTAACATACCAGCGCAGGCGCAGTGAGCAAGTCAGATCCATGGCCCAGTCTCAGCACTGCTAAACAGAGCTGCAGATGACAGGTCAGGCTGGTCTGCGTCCTTGGACAGTTACCTCCCTGCAAAACTCCCCCTCCAGCCTGCCTCGGTTAAGCGAGTCGTGCCGACCTCACATGGCTGACGTCTGCTCTGGGAACTGGCCTTCAAACATACGGTGTGTATGTTTTTTTACCCATGTAGCAGTGCAGAGATAGTGAAGTATAAAAGGAGCTCCCAGCCTTTGTTCGGGGCCCAGATTTTCAGAGAAAGGTCCATGTCTGGGTCCATATGCAGATGAATCTAGAATAAAGCGCCTGATCTCCAGAAATCCTAGAGCACCACCTGGTTTATCCTCCCATAGCCTGGGTTACAGGCCAGAGTAATTTCCGTAACGGGGGACAGGAGAAAAACTGGAGTGGTGGGGGACAGAGAGAGGGGTTCATTTTTAGCGGTGCCACCAACCATTACATGAGTGTAGATAAGTCTTGGTCCTTGACCACGGGACAACCCCATCCTCCCCACTTCACTGGGTGTCGAGAGGATAAAAATGAGCTAGGCATCCTAAAAGAACTTGGCAAGGCTCACTACCCCCGCCCCTGGCCAAAACATTCAGGCCCCTATTTAGATTCTATCATCAAGTCTTAAGAAAAGATCAGCTATATATAGCAGGAATACCTGGACAAATCACAATGTTCCAAAATGGACAAAGTTAGAGTTTCTATAGCATGTAAAGTTGCAGCTCTTACAAAGCAGATGTGATCGATGAAATAACTTGACTGTTGGTGATTATTTGAAATTTTTTCCATTTTTAATAAATTCACCGAAGCCCATGTATTTACTTTTAACTGTTGTTTTAGCTGCATCTCACAACTATAAAGTGTATGTGTAACCTTTAGTGCCACTGAATAGACAGATCTACTTATATACTTTTCTAACAAAGTTCAAGGGTCATTCAATGATCTCTATCATGCTGGACAAGTAAAGACTTAAAAAGAGTGTTGTTTAAAATTTTATGCTTTGTAGAAACCGCAATAGCAGTTAGGATGATGTTATGGTCAATACCTCAGTTGACCTTTTTTTCAACTAATTTCTGTGCTCATTCTTGTCTTTTACATCCCACTTTCTTCTTTAGATCCACTTTTCATTTTATTGAAGTACATCCCTTAAGACTTATATTTAAAGATTTATTTATTTATGCATACAAGAACTGGGGTACAGGCCAGAGGTGCGGGGTGTGAGAGGATTCACCAGAGACAGAGTGGGGAGCAGAATAGGCAGATCAGCTGAACTACACTGCTGAGGGGAGCAGCAGATGAGGCAGGAGAGGTCTGCTGCGCCATGTGGGTCCCCTCCCTGGCTGGAGGCAGGTTTCAAACTCGTGCTGCAGTGGCTGCATTTTGCCTCACAGTGCGTTGCTTACCCCATTGCGCCACCAGGGAGGCCCATCCCTTAAGACATTTTTCAGTGAAGTTCTCTGGATATAAACTCTCCTCATCTTTATATGTTTGAAAAAAGGTTCCTTTTGTTTTAAGTCTTGAGTGGTCAGTGAACTGCAATGGGTTGGTACCCTCTGTTTTTTTACTCTTGGTGCCTTGAAGCACTTGCTCTGGGGTTTTTAGGCCTTTTTCTTGTCGAGACATCTGCGTGTCTTGTAGTTCTTTGGTATATGACAGATCTCTCCCCGCTGGTCGCCTTTAGGTCTCTCTGATGTTCTGCAGCTGTGCTACCAAGTGTGCAGGTGTGATTGAGCTGCTCGGATGATGCCGGGTATTCAGTGTTCATTTTCACCCCAAGAACTCACCTTTTCCTTTAATTCCAGGAAATGATCTGCTTGTATATTTTTCTCTTTCATCCCTTGATTTCTTCTCCTGGAACTCCTAGTAGCTGTTGTTTTTTTGGAACCTCTCAATTTACCTTCTGTTCTTCTTAACCTGGTGTTCTTTTTTTTTTTTTTTTAAAGATTTATTTATTTATGCATACAAGCACTGGGGTACAGGCCAGAGGTGTGGGGGGGTGAGAGGATTCACCACAGAG
>JAGFMF010011739.1:788777-880689 GCA_019455555.1 Galemys pyrenaicus | reverse complement strand
GGGGAGCAGCGGGCACAGCAGGAGAGGTCTGCTGCGCCATGTGGGTCCCCTCCCTGGCCGGCAGCAGGGATCGAACTCATGCTGCAGTGACTGCGGTTTTCTTCATAGTGCGTTGCTTAACCCACTGCGCCACCAGGAGGCCCTGCACTGTGTTCTATGTAAATTCCAGAGTGGTAGTTTCCAGTTCACTAAGTTTCTCCAGCCACGTGTAGTCTAGAATTTATTCAATTATTGAGTTTTTATTTCCCATGTCTGTACATTTTCATTTCTAAGATTTCCAGTTGGTACTGTTTCATATCTACCTATTTTGCACATTTATGTTTATTTTTGTTTCATATTTTCTTGGTCCTTTTTTCGCAGATGCTGTCTGTCCTTCAGTTTTTAAAGGCTTCTAAGCAGGCTTCTGTTAAGTCATTTTAGGATTACACTCCTATTTATTATGTCTGTGCTAGGTGCACCTTCTAGCTGCTGATTTTGCTTTATGTGTTTTGAAATTCTGCTCTGCTTGTTCCATTGAGTGGCTTTTCCTCTGTCCTCTTGTCTCCACAGCTACTGGTCTTTCAGTTGCTTCCTCAGTCCCCTGAAGTCCAAATGCAAAACCAGGTCTTAAAATGTTTTTTGTTATTGTGTAAAATTTTGGTTTTATGCCTTTTTAAATGATCTCCTCAGGGCTTTTATCCCTTGGTGACTTTGTAGGTATTACAGATTTAGTGCCTGAGCCAACACGTGGCTTTGCTGGGTCAGCTTTTTCTGGCCTCCCTAGGTTAGGTCTTATTCTTATAGTTTTTCTTTTAAAATGTTCTCTGGCGGTGCAGCGGGTTGAGTGCCATACTGTGAAGCATCCGCTGCACAGCAGCGAGAGTTCAATCCCCAGCCAGGGAGGGGACCCCCATGGCATCCCCAGCCAGTGAGGGGACCCACAGGGCGCAGCAGACTGCTCCTGCCTCGCCCACTGCTCCCCTCAGCAGTGTATTTCAGTAGATCCCCCTGTTCTGCTCCCCACTCTGTCTCTGATGAATCCTCTCACCTCCTGTGCCTCTGACCTGCACCCCAGCTTGTGTATGCATAATTAAATAAATATTCTTAAAAAATTAAATGTTCTCTGTCGCTGTTACAGGCTCATGGAAAAGTGGAAGGGGCTGGTAGCAGGACCATCGAACTTTAATTTGGAGAACGACCTGGCCTAGCAGTCCACTTGGTTTAGCTATTAGGACACCAACATCATTAGACTATGGGAACTTTCTCCCTAAGTATTGCACGGTCAGTGCTAAAGAGTCTGCATGTTGTGACAGAGTCAGTCTCTACCCGTTTGGGGCTCAGGTGACTGTGGGGCTGATGCTGCAGGGTTAGGCCCACCCCGTGCTAAGCTCTGAGCACCAGGCTGGAGTGTCCTGGGAGCTGCTCTATCACCTCTCCTGGCTTAGGAGAGCGTTCTTGGGACCTCAGCTTCCCCTTCACCCTGCAAGGTGCTCTGTGTCTGCCTCTTCTGTGTCCCCCTTCACTGGTCGCTGCTGTTCCTGCAAGTGCGAGATAAACCATGAGCCTTGGCTCTTTGGGCCGCCACCGCTCCCGCCCTTCTCTTCCCTGGGCTTCGCCTCCTGCTCTGTCCTCTTCTCCTGGCTCGTGGACTCCCTGGCACGGGTCGTGGGCTTGTAGAGACCCTGGAAGCCAGGACAATAACACTCCCTGGCCAGAAGCCCAGACACATACATATTTATGGACACAATTTTTTAAAACATAGGTGAGATGGTAGCTGTTCTGTATTACACATTACATAAAAACATTTTCCCTTGTTGTTACAATTTTTTTTAATAAAGATTTTATTTATCATACAAGAGCTGGGGTACAGGCCAGAGGGTTGTGTGTGTGAGAGGAGTCACCAGAGACGGAGTGGGGGGCAGAACAGGCAGATTGACTGAAATGCTGAGGGGAGCAGCGGGCAAGGCAGGAGAGGTCTGCTGTGCCCTGTGGGTCCCCTCTCTGGCCTGGGATCGAACTCGCGCTGCAGTGGCTACAGACGCTCCACAGTGCAGTGCTCAACCCCTTGTGCCACCAGGGAGGCCCTTGTTACAAATTATTAATGCTTCAAAGGTCCTCCCTACCATGTACTCAGTCTCTTCCCAAGTGTTGTTGCCAGCTGCTCCCAATGAGACATAAGATGAAGCACAGAGCTCTCTCCTCACTTCCCATTGCGTTTTCAGGAAAGACCCCAGAAGTGAAGGAAAAGGTAAAAATTGAAGACCTTGCTGTTGATTGCTGTCTAGAGTGGAAACTTGACTCCTCCTGATGCTGGCTTCTGAGATGCCTTCACTCTGCTACCACCCACAGCTCAGCTAGTGATGTTCTTAGGAAACCCCGGCTGGGCCCTCCCTGATGCGGGGAAGAAAGCGCCTGAGAGAGTGGGGCGGCCTCTGGCTCCCGGTCTGGTCCGTGTGCTACCACAGTGAGGTCTGACACCACAAAGATGGCTCTCGTGGTAAGTTGTGTACCTCCTCAGCTCCTGCCACAACTTGCCAAACTGTAGTGTTGGACATGTTCATGATCCTTGCAAACGACACTGCAGGCTCTACTGTCCCATTTTCCAGAGGAGACAGCTGAGGCTCAGTGTTCTTCTGACAACTTCAGTTGTGTTCTGAGGTCAGCTGAGGCAGTGCTTTTCACACGTAATCTGCATGGGAGTCACCCAGGATTTTACCAAACACGAAGGTGGGTCTGGTGATCTGGGTGGGAAGCCAAGTTTCTGGCTCCGACCAGGGGAGGTGGGTGGCCCAAGGGCCTCACTTGAGTAGGGAAGTGCCAGGGAGCTTGGCCGAGCTCCCCAAGTCCTAAGTGATGGGACTGGAACTTAGCCCCCCCCATGCCAAGCCTGCCTGCGGTGGGTCTGTGGTTCTCACCTACCATGCGGCACCCCCACCCCCACCACGTTCTTTAGGGTAGACCAGAGAGTTGGGGGCTTCACTGGGGGAAGAGGAGGTTTCTTCCAGAGGAGAGGGCCACTCTCCCCAGGCCCCTCCCCTTCCCCCAGGTTTAATGAGGAGGAGAGGCGTGGAGGGAGCGGGACGTGAGAGGAAAGCACCACAGTTGGGCAGTGTCAGTGGGTCTGCTGGAAAAATTAATTTTTTAATTAAAAACATCTTTTTCGCCCTCTCTTCTTTCTCCTTTGCTTTAATGTCTCAGTCTAGAGTAATTATGAGTCGCTCTGGGGAGACTGAACCTTAGAAAAATTGTTGGTGCGGCTGGCAAGGAATTTATCTGATTAACTTGGCTCAGCCTTTGAAAAAAAGCAAAGGGGAAGTAAAAAGCACTTGGGAGGAGGGCAGCGCAGGTTCCCTGTTCTCCTTCGGGCTCAAAAGCCTCATCCCTTGCCTGGGAGGCTCCAGACAGCTCCATGGGGCTGGGCGGGTGGAGGGAGGGCGAGCTCACCTCTGTGTTTCCCTCCCAGGACCCCTAGCACTCCCGCCCACTCTGTTCCTCCAGCCCCAGCCGCCACCACCTAGCCCCAGCTTCTTCTGATGGATGGTGGTGGTGTAGACTGCGAGAAGCAGAGTGGGAGGAAAGGGCCAGGGCTAGAAGTTTTTAAATGACCTTCAAGGGGTGCCCACAGGGAGTGGGGGGCCTGGGAGGCCCCCGAGGAAGTGCGGCAACAGGAGGCCTGATTCAGGAGCCTGAGGGGCCCAGAGTGGCTGGGAGTCTAGGCGGTCTGTGTTCCGGCTCTGTCGGCCCTTGGCTGGGGTGGCAAGCCCACAGCCGTCTCCCCATAAGGCTGTTCTCCCCAGTGAGGGTGAAAAGCGAGACACCAGGAGCACCGGTTTCAGAGGCACCAGAGGAAGAGGCTAGTGGGCTTGGAGAGAAAAGGGTGGAGCCATGTGTGATTTAGGAGGTAGAGCTGATTGGACTTGGTGAGTGGTTGAATGGGAGGTGATGGAGAATGAGGTGACAAGGGAGCTTCTGGGCGATGGGTTTGGGTGATTGGGCAGCTGGGTAGTTCCAGGCTCTCTATGGGCACCTGGAGAGAAGGTAGACCTGGTTGGGGGGGAAGGAGGGCGATGTGTGTCTCATCTGGACACGGTGGGTGACCAGGAAGAGGCACAGAGGAGGCAGCTGGCATTGGAGCAGAAATGTGGTGCCATGTGTGTGCAGGTGGGAAAGGGTGGGGGTAGTATGAATGGGCAGAGGGGAGAGAAGAGGTGAAGCACAGAGCCTTTGGAGACCCCCACAATTGGGGTCTTTCAGAGGACAGGGCGCTTAGGAACAGCTTGAGAAGAGGGAGCCCAAAAGGCTGACAGAAAAGCAGAGACTGGAGTCTCCAAGGCCACTGTCCCATCCTTAGCATCCAGCATCACACGTCTGCTGTCAGTGGGTCCTTGTGGAGGGAGGCAGCCTTGAGGGGCCTTCGTCAGCTGGAGGACCTTGAGCCCCTTGAGGCTGGGAGCTGATTAATATTGAGGTCCCAGCACCTCTGCTGCTCCTTGGCACATAGTACGTGCTCACTAAGTCCTTGCTGGGAAGTGCACCAGCTGACACCCGTCAGGAACCTGCCATGCACCAGGCGCTGTTGTAAACTCATCGAACACTGAAGAAGCAGCTGTTGAAATCTCTCCCGTGCAGAAGAAGATTCAGAGGCACAGACAGGTAAAACGCCCACTCAAGATTATATGGAGAGTAAGCAGCAGAGGCGGGACATGACTGCCCTGGGCCTGCATTCTTAGCTCCTGGATGAATGAGTGAGATCTGAATTTGGGGTCAGTCGGTTAGGGACCAGGGCATGTGACCATGTCCCGCGGCACATATGCAGTCACATGCACACGTAGCACAAAGAACAGTTCTCCAGACTGCTGCAGGGAGGGATGACACGGCCGTGGGCAGGGGACCCTGCGCTGTAGCCTTGTCTACGTTGGACTGAGTAGAGCCACTCCAGACACAAGTCACTGCTGCCTTTCTGGCCTCCAGGACAGAATAGTGGTCACTGTCTGTGCGCAGGGGCAGGGTCTGTAGGGGCCAGTGGGAAGCTCTGGGGTCAAGTCATCTGCATGATGCAGTGCGGCTTGTGCAAGTCCCCGAATGTCTTTGCACCTCTGTTTCCACATAGGCAAAATGAGAGAATCTGCACTTCTCTGCTGGGATTATTGCTATGTGGTATCTGGCGCAGAGGGTTCTCCTAAATTGTGAACCACAGCCCTTAGCCCTCTTTTTGTTAGATGGGCTGCCTCTTTGCCCAGCGTTTGGGAAATATAAGTATTGCCCAGCAGCCGCGTGGCCATGAGACAGCAGACATGCTGTCCGTGGGCTTGCACTACAGCCATGGAGGAAGAGGGCTGGGGGCAGGGGAAGAGAGGCCCAGAGCTGGGGGTGCAGATACTCCATGGCGGGGCATCTGAGCTGTCAGTCTTCAGTCAGTGCCAACCACCACCATCACGGGGACAGTGAGACTGAGGGCCCCCGTGGAGCCCACCGCAGCACTCAGAACCACTACTCCATGGGGTGCCATGTGCATGGGAGTCTACAGAGCTGGGTTCCAAGGCGGAGCTGCTTACTCAGAAAGCAGGACTAGCGCCCGCTTTTGGCTTCGGAGCTCCAGAGGTAGCATCTTAGTTGGAGAAGTTGACCGGGACAACCTCGGGAAGAGGACAACCCCTCCCTGGATCTGTCTGCTGTGGACAGCCGGGCCCCAGCAAAGCCTGTCCTCGCCCTGCCCAGTGCTCCTCCTCCGACTGGCGACCAGCCTCTATTTAATAACCCTGAGTGCACCAGGCCCGACCCCAGGCACATCTCCTGCCCAGACTCTAGACTGGAAACTCTTGAGGGCAGGGCTTGGGCTCTGCCCTCTCTTCCTTTTCTACCAGGCACAGTGCTGGCACAGGGAAGATGGGGATCATGTTGGGGGCAAACTATGAGATGAAATAGCAAGCTTATTTTCTTTTATTCCTCTATTTTGAAGAGTCCTCTGCTTCTCCAGCTCAGCTGTGCCCTGTGCCCTGCATAGTTGCTGGACGAATGAGGATGGAGGGGACTGATTCTGATCTTGAAGGACCACAGCATGGTCCTTGGAGGGACAGGCTTGTAAATAGAAAGAGTCCTGTGGGACCAGGGCTGTGGGAGATGTTAAGCAGGAAGTCACAAGGACACCCACCGGGAGCCAGGGCTGGAGGGGACCAGGAGTGCCACGGTTTCCTAGACAGGTGATCACTAACTGAGAACTGAAGAATGGGGGGGGGGGGTTCAGCTGAAAGAGACTGAGGAAACGGCTTTCCAGGTCCCGATGCAAATATGGAGAGGGCCAAGAGAGTTGGGCTTCCTCTGGGTCTTAGTTTCCTCAGCTGTGTAATGGGAACTGGGCCGTGTGACTCTGAAAACCCTCCTAGGCTTTACCTTTCAGAAGGTATCTGGAGACACAGGAATGAGGAACTTCTGGGGAATGTTTATAGGCTTGTTCCATTGCTAGTTAATTTAGGCTTAACCCTCTGCGTGCTTTTGCTTTATTGCAAATAGCCCCATAAGCAGTTTGACTCAACTTCCTGGGAACACCAAGGGATCTTCCGCGAGTCCAACAGGAACTTGGGAGTGCTGCTCTCTGGCCTGTCCGGAGGGGAGGCTCATGGGCTGCAGATTCCCCTCCTGTAGGCCCTAGCGGCTCGGGCTCGGGCTCCCTTTCGGAGAACAGCCAAGTCCTGCCGGCTCCCTTTGCGCTGACTTGCTCTTTGGTGGGCGCTGGCTACGCTTTTTATTCTTTTTTATAGGCATCATCAGCCAATCAGCTCACGCTCTTTCTCCTCTGCTCTGGACCTGACCAATCACACCCAGCCTGGTTTCTCTGTTGCTAGGTGCTGGGGAATACCTCCGCACTGCCCAAGGTCTGGGGTGTTTGGAATCGGATCTTGGATCTGGAGCAAATCTGGAGATTGGCTGCTCAGGGAAGATGGAGTCAAGATTTCTCGAACACAGTGTCCCTGCGTTCTGCCAACCGTCAGGGCTGTCAGAACTCAGGGAAGGTGAGAGCGCCTAACGTTGGGCAGTCCTGGAGGACTTCCAGGAGGGGGTGGCTGCAGGAGCGGGCTTCAGCCTCGGCCATGGTGCTCCTTCTTCACACAGAGGTGCTTCCTCAGGTCCCTGAGGCAGCCTCTGCACTTCTATCCTGGCCGTTTGGGGACTATGTCCCGGCAACACACACACACACACACACATCCCCCCAGGCCTGAGTCATGGCCCAGACACCCTTTCTCTGGGTCCAGAGGCTGGGCTGGAGACTCCAAGAACTGACATGGGAGCATTCAGAGAAGGGAGGGTGTGTCCTTGGTGAGGAGCACCGTTTGAGCAAAGCCTCAGCCATGGGTGACCGTGTAAGTGTGTATATTTGCATGTACATACAGGTGTGCACATGCTGATGCTGCGTGGACATGTCTTGGACATGCATGTGCATGTGTGTAAACACTGAGAAAGGATGTGGATGCCTTTTTGTCTTCACCTTCTGGATTCTTTCACCTCCCAGCAGTCTCCCCACGAGAAGACTGGTACCTCGGGTTCTGGGCTCCAGCTGCTGCCCATGGGCCCATGCCTCTGAGCCCCGTTCCCACCTGGTCTCCATGCCATTTAATGTAGTGACTTCTTGATGAAAAATATCGATGAGACTAGCACACAACGAAGCCAGAATCACCTCCAAATGGAGAAAATCCAATACAATCCATCATCCATTCCCACTACCACAGCTGCCGGCCGCCCACCTGTCATCAGTTTTAACCTCTTCTGGGCCCTGGGGCCCTGCTCCCGCACAGAACATGAATCAAAAGGCCCCACCCAGGATGGAGTGTGAGTAAAATCAGAGCCCCCTGCCCCAGGTTCCTGGCTCTGCTCCTCCGAGGAGCTGGTGTTCTCATCTCTGCTGAGGCTTGCTCCATCTGGGTAAGGTCCGTGGCGCCTCCCTTTGAGGGGACTCTGTGTTCCTGGGCTGGGATTGACTCACAGACTTGGAGGCAACAGAGGGAGGCCTGTGCCGGGGTCAGGGGATAGCCTTGCGTTGCACTCCGGCCTCCTCTGAGCCTCACTTTCTGTATCTGTGAAAAGGGGAGCAGGGCCTCTGAGGCTCAGATGAGGGGGAGAGAGCTGGACTCTGGGGACTGTGAGCTGCTGGGTATGCATTGCTGGCGTCTGCTGGGCCTTGCTCAGTGACAGCATCCAAGGGCGTAGACCAGAGATGGCAAGTGTTTGGCCCATATGGCACTTTAAAAACTGAATTAGTGGCCAACATTTTAAAAATGGGCAGTTTCCAGGCCTCCCTGGTGGCGCAGCGGGTTGAGCACCGCACTGTGAAGCATCTGCGGCACTGCAGCGCGAGTTCGATCCCCGGTCAGGGAGGGGACCCACATGGCACAGCAGACCTCTCCTGCCTCGCCCGCTGCTCCCCTCAGCAGTGTGTTTTGGTCAATCTGCCTGTTCTGCTCCCCGCTCTGCCTCTGGTGGATTCTCTCACCTCCCACAACTCTGACCTGTACCCCAGTTCTTGTATGCATAAATAAATAAATCTTAAAAAAAAAACAAAAACGGGCAGGGCCTCCCTGGTGGCGCAGTGGGTTAAGCAACGCACTGTGAAGTAAACCGCAGCCACTGCAGCACGAGTTCGATCCCTGCTGCCGGCCAGGGAGGGGACCCACATGGCCTTGCAGACCTCTCCTGCCTCGCCCGCTGCTGCCCTTGGCAGTGTGTTTCGGTCAATCTGCCTGTTCTGCTCCCCACTCTGCCTCTGGTGGATTCTCTCACCTCCCACAACTCTGACCTGTACCCCAGTTCTTGTATGCATAAATAAATAAATCTTAAAAAAAAAAAACAAAAACGGGCAGGGCCTCCCTGGTGGCGCAGTGGGTTAAGCAACGCACTGTGAAGCAAACCGCAGCCACTGTAGCACGAGTTCGATCCCTGCTGCCGGCCAGGGAGGGGACCCACATGGCCTTGCAGACCTCTCCTGCCTCGCCCGCTGCTGCCCTTGGCAGTGTGTTTCAGTCAGTCTGCCTGTTCTGCTCCCCGCTCTGTCTGGTGAATCCTCTCACCTCCCACGACTGTGGCCTGTACCCCAGCTCTTGTGTGCATAGATAAAATAAATCTTTAAAAAAAAAAAAAAAGGGCAGTCTCTGAGGAAGTCTGAATTTTTGCTTCCCCTGGAAAATCAGAAGGCCTGGCAGCTCTGGCTCCGTGTGATCACATGGAGTGGCTGGAGCTCTTAGGCAGGACTGTGCTCCCTCATCCCTTCCTGTTACCTCCTGACCCCTAGGCAGGGGTGGGGGTGGTGAGGGTCAACATTTCAGAAAGGGTCAGTGGTCTGTATTCAGGTATGGGAAGGCCACAGCTGCCTTCTGGGTCCCTCAAAACATTTACTGGTCTGGGGGCCTCCCTGATGGCACAGCAGGTTGAGCACCGCACTGTGAAGCATCCGCAGCACAGCAGAACGACTCTGATCCCTGGCCAGGGTGGCCAGGGAGGGGCCCCACATGGCACAGCAGACCTCTTCTGCCTCCTGCTCCCCTCAGCAGTGTATTTCAGTCCATCTGCCTGTTCTGCTCCCCACTCTGTCTCTGGTGAATCCTCTCACCTCCCGCGACGCTGGCCTGTGCCCCAGCTCTTGTATGCGTAAATAAATAAATTTTCAAAAAAAACCAAAAAAACTTACTGGTCTGTCCTCCACTCTTCAGGCCCAGCTGTGTTCTGGATGCCTGACTACTGGCCCTGCAGGGAGTCGAGAGTAGTTTGCTTGACTGTGATTGCTTTTCCTCCTCCTCTGCCTTGACCACTGCTCCCATAATATGTCCTTTTAAGGCCCAGGGAGCAAGCTGGGCAAGTTCTCCCAGAGTAAATGTAGCTCAATCAGAGACTCAGCTATTCTCTGAGCCCTCAGTGTGGCTTATTTGTGCTCAAAGGTTTGTGCTGTGGGTATTAACCATCTGCGGCTGGATTAGGACATCCACTCCCATCACTGGAAAAGGAACTCTGGAGATCAGGAACTACGCTGTGTGGCCTCGGGAAAATAACTGCTTCGACCTAGTTTTCTCACCTGTAAAATACCTGCTTCCATGAGTTTTCATGAGGACCAAGTACATGAAAGATGCCTGGTACAGGTCAAGTAACAGAAGATTCTTAATACGTAACCAAAAGAGGAAGCAAGTGTTTCTAGACCCTGAAGTGGCAGCCACATCATTACTCTGCGATGAGGCCTGGGCAACTGTCTCCCAGCCTGGGGCTGGATGTGATGACAGAGGAGCCTCTGACTTGAAACTTTGCCCCTTCTAGGGGTAATGGTGGAGGAAAAGTGAAGGATAGAGGTAGAGCTCTGTCCTATCATCCCTCACCCCTACTCTCAGTGGAGACTCAGCCAGCCTCTTCCTTCAGTGAGGTGTGGGGGGACTGCATAGCCCCATCATCAGTTGGTCCCAGTATCACTTCCTGGGGTCCTACATCAGGACTTGTGTGACCGGTGGGTGTAGGGACAGAGAATAGACACCCTCATACATTTACCCAGTTTTAACTTGAAAGCACAGGTCCCCCAAGGGGGGGATTTTAGGGACAAAAGGTATGTGAGCAAGCTCTGAAAGGAGGCCCTTCTCCTTCCCTGAAAGACTGCCACCTGACTGTCTGCAGAGCACAGAGCTGGACACCACCGCCTTCCTCTTGGATGTGCTCCCCGGATCCACGAGCTGGGCACAGGCATCTGGGTGTGGCCACTGCTCTGGGGGAGGGGTGTGCCCAGAGAACATGTTGATCCTGGTGGTGACAACGGCAGTTGGTGACATTTGCTGAGAAACTAGGCTGAGCACTTTCTGCTATACTCACGCCAATGCCAGGGCTGCAGTACATCCCTTTCATTGAGGCACATAATAAACCTGAACAATTAGGTGGCATAGAGCCACCTACAGGGAGGAGGAAGAGGTGCATCGATTTGTTAACTTCATGAAAGATGCTCCTTGGTGGTGAATCTAAGAAATAACTCCCACAGTGTGTTTAGGATAATAGCCCATGTCCAAAATGCTGACTTGTCCACCTTGTTTTAATAGACGTGTCCAGAGAGCCAAGTCAACTTTGGGGTCTTCAGTCTCCCACCTACTGTCAAGAAAGGTATTTCAGGACCCTGGAGAGTGCACCAGACTCCAGGGAAGTGCGTGGAATGAGGAGTTGGGATTTTCAGAACTGCCTTGTCTCATCATTATGTGGATGTGACCTGGGAACATGGTTTGCTAAATCATTCAGCAGGTCAGTGGCCTCAGGTTTCTGAGTGGCCTGATTGCCTGGGGCTGTGTCTTCTGTAACAGAGGCACAAACAGGGCAGCCCACTTGGCTTCTCCGTATTGAATCTGCAAAGACACAGGCATCTTGCTTTCTGCACTCTGCAAACTGTGTGCACACAAGAACGCTGTAAGTAGGATCCTACCCCCCAACACCCTCTGAGGGTGGTGACGGGACATAGTTGTGGCCTCTGCTGCCTGAGTTGAGTCTTGGCTTGCCCACTTTCAGGCTGTCTGACTGGAAACAATACCGAACCTCTCTACGCTTCAGTTTCCTCATCTATAAAATGGGGATGATAAGACACCTACTTCATCAAGTGTTGTGAGAATCAAATACAATAACTAAAGCAATTAAAACTGCTTTGGCATGTAGTTAGTGGCATTTTCTTTCTTTCTTTTTTTTTAATCCTAAGCACTTACACACCAGCTCTGATGATTAAGTTTTCCCCATGGATCGTCCTCAAGTCTCGCCTCCAGAGCCGACATCTAGGAAGAGGCAGACATTTTCTGGGGCTGCAAAACACTGGGCATCTGTGACGCGGTCTCAGGAAGCCCTGGCTTGGGATCGGGGAGGTCCACTCCGCTGGGTCAGGGGCTCTGGGGCCCTGAGGAGAGGCTGCACCTTAGAACTTGCTCCTCCTCTTCCACACAGTGTTTCCAGGTGTGGGCTTTAGATCCAGAAGGACCTAGGCGCAAATCTGGCTCTGAGCCTTATAAGCAATGACCTTGTACAAGTTATTATTAGCTCCTTGGAGTCTCACCTGTGTACAGGTATAACAATACCCTCAACCTGTGGAAATGCAAATTAATTCAACCACTATGGAAAGGAGTATGGAGGTTCCTCAGTCTACTAAATATAGAGCTACCATATGACCCAGCAATTCCACTCCTAGGGACCTACCCAAAGGGAAGACAACAAGGCAAGATGATGAGTTCACTTTCAGAGCCATTGGGTTTGAGTTGCTCCGAGGATGGACCTACGTAGCCAGCACAGAAGGGAGCTTGGCTTGGAACCAGGCGGATGTGCTTCAAAGGTCGGGCAGGCTTTCTCCAGCATATCATCCCATGCAGAATTTGCAGTGCACAGAGTGGAGCTACTGAGGGCCAAGGAGGAGGCAGAGAAGGTTCATGTTCATGCAGGGCCAGCAGCAGGGAATAGGAGTGGTGGGGGAAAAGGTTTAATCAGGGAGGGCTTCCTGAAGGAGGCCATTGCCTGCTGCATTCTGTAGATACCAAGGCACAGTAACTTTTGAAGGGGAACAGGAAAGAAGCTCATGTTCAGCAAGATAAATGCTGGGAGTCCCTGGTTGCGCAAGGGGTTGAGCGTCGCACTGTGGGCTCTTTCAGTCACTGCAGCTCGAGTTGGATCCCTGGCCAGGGAGGGGACCCACGTGGCACAGCAGACCTCTTCTGCCTCACCTGCTGCTCCCCTCAGCAGTGTGTTTCAGTCCATCTGCCTCTTCTGTTCCCCACTCTGTCTCTGGTGAATCCTCTTACCCGCCTCACCTCCTCACCTCTGGCCTGTACCCCAGCTCTTGTATGCATAAATAAAATTAAAAGAAAAAGATTAAATGACTCACCCATGGTCACACAGCTCACACAGGATTTCAGCCAAGCCTGCCCCACTCTCAACCCTCTCTAGCTACTACTGTCCCTAGGAAGGAGCCTTAGTGGGGGAGGGGGGGCGAGGAGGACGCAGAGAGTGGGCTGGAATCTATCTTTCCCACTGAAGACCAACTCTCCCCACCTTCTAGGCAGTCAGATTTCAAATAAACAGAAAGATAGCAAGCTCTGACCCAGGAAGCTGTTCAACGGAACTATCCTAGTTTAAGGCAGTTCTGATTCTAGGTGCAGGGCTGTCTTCGAATGCAGGTGGCTTGGGTAACTACCTAGCACCTCTAAGCTAAGGTGCACCCAGAATTTCCCTTCCCCCAAAGTGGCCTGTCACTATGCCTGAGAGCCCATTAGTATACCCTGACTCTGGAACAGACTTTGTGCTACTGGGCTCCTCCTCCACTTCTTTGTCCCCTCTCAACACACAGAGGGGAGTTACCAGGCGCTTTCCTTGGGCTCGAGGGCAGAGGCTCCCGGAGGGAACCCTTCCTCTGTGCTTCACAGAAGGCCAGCCGGCCATGCGAGGGACTGGCTTGCCTGACAGAAGGGCAGGGAGCTGCTGGGCCCACCGAGCTGCAGTGGAGGCAGTGATGGCGAGTGCCAGCAGCTTGCAGTGGGTATGCAGTGTCAAATAGAGTGCATTACTCTCCGTGCAAATTAAAAATTAAAATTAATCAAACACTCAAATTGATTTCCTTCCCGTCTGTTTGCTCTGCTGTGCCAGTCAGATGCCTCCCTGCCTGTCCAGGCTGGTCCAGCCCAGCTTCACGCTGGGCTGGGCAGCGCAGGCTGCTGCAGGGGTCTCTGCTACAAGCCTGGGGGACAGCAGGGGCCTCACTGCAGCCTTGGGAAATTGGGTTAGGGTCAACCCAGTCAGGTCGTGAACCTGAGACCTGATGCTGGAGGTGGGGAGAGGGTTAGGCAGGAGGGAAAATCACCCTCTGGTTCAGCTGGACAGAACCCTAGGGACTACCCCCCTCCCCCCCAGGCTATCATAAACTTGTTGAGCCTGGGCAAGGCTTGGTCCCTCTCTGATCTCAGTTTCCCCACCTGTGGAATGGGGAGAAAGGGGCAGAAAGAATAAATTCCCTCTGGATTTATTACTGGCTTGTGGACTGGACCGACCTGGGTGGGGACTGACCCTGCCCTCCCCCCTCCCCTGCCCCCTTCAGGCCCCGACCAGTGCAAGCTGTGCACAGCACGGGCAAGTCACTCACCAGCTCTGAGCCTCAGCTCAGAAGGGTAAAATGGGGGTGGGGATGGGAGACTGGTAAGGGAGTGCTTTCCTGGGGTTACCTGCAGGGCAGAGGATGAAGGGAGCAGGGGTGGGGGGCAGGGGGGCAGGGCTGTGAGTCATTTACAAGGTAGCTCAGTAGGAAGCGCTGAACCTCAGCTATAACTTCAGATATTCTGAGTTGGGGCAACTCAGTTGGGCCAATTCTGAGTTAGGCCTTTCTTCCTGTTTTGACTGGTCACTGGGCGTAGCTGCCTTGGAAGGGCAAGGCCTTGGACAAGAAGCTTCTCTTTCAGCCCTGGCCTCAGCTGTGGCCTGCCAGCCTCAGCCCCTTGCAGCTGGGCGTGGGTGCTGCCCCTGAGAGGGTCTGGGCAGAGCACCAGGCAGGCCCCACACCCTGCAGGCAATCTGGGGAGGTTCCTTTGTGGTTCCCTGAATAAAGGGATGAGCCTGGAGAGTCTGCTCACAGCAGAGGACGCTGCTGAAGGCCAGGAGGCCTCTCCTTTCTTTGTCCTCACACCCAGACACTCGCTGAGCCCCACCTCTTGAGCTCTTAAACATCTACCCTTGCACCTCTGCTCCCCGCATCCCAACACAGGTTCCAACTTCAGTCTCAGGCCCTAATCCATCCTCACTGTGGCAGCTGGGGGAGTGCTCACAGATTTGGGTCCGATCACACCCTCCCTTTAAATCCCCTCGGAGTTCAACCTCACACGGAATTCAAGGACCTTGGTGACTACCCTGATTCCTGTCCAAACCCCTGCCCCAAGGTACTCACTTGCTATCCTGCCACTCTCTGCAGTTGTGGGGCTTTCTTGTTTTTTTCCTGCCCAGACAATCCCTCCCTCCCTCCCCTCCCCTCCTCTTTCTCTTTAGCATTCAAGCCTTCTGTGTGGTCAGCACAAAATCCCTGTACCTTGTGGTCAGGCCTGAGCTGGTGGTGCCCCTTCCCCTGGGCACTACTCGCTATCTAAGACCCCTCCCCTACCCAGTTCCAGGGTACCCTTCAAGGGCAGCCATTCTAGGGCCCTTTGGGAAGAGCCAGATCTACCTGCACCTGCCTGGGTGGGGGTAGAATTTCCTCTCAAGGTCAGAGCGAGGCTCCTGGGGTTCCCACTCTGTGACCCTGCTGCCTCCTGCCCCCACCCCAGCATAGTGCCCACTCAGCACCTGGGAACCTGGCCTTGCTCTGTGGGTACGGCTGCCCACCTACCTGTCTGCCCGCAGACTGTGAGTGCCGGGGGCCAGGGCACACCCTCTGTGAGTGATGCTGAAAGGCAGTCCTGTGCCCCAGGCGGTGCACACTTACACTGCCCACTGCCGGTTCCCACACTGGCTAACCCACAACTCCCCCCCACCTCTAGGTAATAATAGGCACCTGACCTCTGGTCACCTTCATGTGCCCCCCCCCCCCTATGACTGCTGAACTGCAGGTCCTCTATGTCCATTACCAGTGCCTCAGTTTCTTTAGCTGAAAAATGAGAATCATCCTCGTTCTCACTTTCCTGGCCTCAGGGAGCCGTCATAGACTTGTGGGTGCGCATGATAGACTTGTGGACAAAAAGCCTCCCCCAGGTTGTAATGGGTGTGAGTGCTGCGAGGAAGTGGATGTGATGGAACAGTGGACTGACCCAGGCCTCCTCAACAGGCTGCCTGTCCCCCTGCTCCGAGAGCTGAAACACCCCTGTTGACCCGGGGCAGCTCCCACCAGGCCACCCCAGTGGTCCTGCCATGTCTTAAAAGGATGACAGGCCAGATGCAGCAGCTGCAATTCAGAAGTGGGAAAAGGTCTCCCACACGTCAGAGTGCAGAGCTGCCCAGGGAGGGAGGGTCCTGGAGCCCCCGCACTTCAGCTGCTCTCTGGGCCTGCCAGGAAGCCCTGGGGGAGGGAGGTGGACCACGTAGAGTCCCACTTCCCTGGACCCCCTGGGAATCTGGGGTGCAGCAAGGCAAGAGTGCTTGTTGCAGTGTCCTGGGGCCAACCTCTTTTTCTCTGGAGCCTCAGTTTTCCCTTTGTAAGCCAGGCCCACAAGTCCTTTTTGCCCAGCGTTGCCCATGAGGGCAGTGCAGTCCTACTGAGCGGTGAGCTGGTCCTTGGGGAGAGGCAGCCGGATAAGGTTTTTCAGGGAGAGACTTCATCTGTTTGCCAGTATGTCTGCTTCCCCCAGGGGTGCTGACTTCGGGGTCCCAGGAGGTTACAGACTGGGAGCAACACCCTGGATGGAGTAGCTGGAGGCTATACCAAGAATTTCCATTTCCTTCCTTCTTTTTCTTGCCCTAGGAGACAGGAGGAAATCAAGAATTATGCCCTTTTCCGGATGGGAAAACCAGATCCTTGATCCGACTTGCTCTTACAGAGGGTCTAGACCGTGAATCTGGCCCTGCCAAGGTCACTCTGACGGTTGTATCTTCTGCACCTCCCTGATACAGACTGTGGCCCAGAATCGACCAGAGGTGCCAGAGAGTATGGGTTTAATTTCTGCTTTACAGCTGTGGGGGCTAGGGAGGGGCAGACGCTGCCCAGGGCCACTGGCCTAGAGCCTGAATGGAGGGTGAGTCAAGGGCTCCTGCTGCCAGCTCAGCTGCCAGTCTCACTCCCCGGCAGGCCCTACCTGTTGCTGGGCCTGGGCATCAGGGGAAAGGCATTAAAGTGGCCCCTGGGGGCAGGGTGCTGAGGGACAGGCTTGGAGGTGTTTGGGAGAGGAGTGGAGCACTGTCTTTTGATTGGAACCCCTAGGGCCAGTCCACAGCCTGGGGGAGGGCCAACTAGTTCAGGTTTTCCAGGGAGAGGCTTTGGCAGGTCAATGGGATGTCCCAGCTCAACTCTCCACCAGTACCTGTTGTCCCGTCCATGACATCTGCAACCCAATCTCCAATTCCCTCTCCTTATATGCTAGTCACGTGGGTTTCTCTCCTCCTCACCACAGGGCCTTTGCATGTGCTATTCCTCCTCTCTGGAGCCCCCTACTTCTCCAAGTTAATGTTTGCTCAACCTTCTGGTGCTAGGTCAAATGTCACACCCTGCACTGAGTCATTGTCTAACAACCTACAACTCTCTCTAGTGCTTGTCCCCATGGTAATTTTACATTCTTTTGCAGCATGGGTTAACTTCTGTCATTTCTTTCTCTAAGTTCTCTGAAGTGTTTCCCCACCGCTGGCACAGTGTCTGTCATGGAATAGCCCCGCAATAAATATTAATGAAAAGAATGAAGAACTTCTTCTCAGTTCAGATCCTGGAATCCCATAGTGAGCCTTGATTTTCTCTGAAATGGGAATAACACCGGGATGAATGTGAGGGTAAACCAGTGAGTGAAAATTCCTGCCACATCTTCAGTTAGGAGTAAAGAAGAGGGAGCCGAGAGCGGGCGAGGGGAGTTGAAGAAGGCTGCTTAGTGAGGGAATGACTTGAGAGGTGGGTAGGTTTTGTGGAAGCCAAAAGGTGATGGGGACAGGTGGAAAAAAGACCTTCAAGTGAGGAGCCGGATGAGAGATGGCCTAGTTGGGTGGGGCATTTCTCTGAACCATTGGTGACCCTATTATTTTTCAGCCTGACTCCGGAAGCCAGGGGCTGGCTGAGGACGTGGGCAGGAAATGCCTGCCGTATCCTGGGACTCCTGTGGGCCTTTCAGCTCTGGACTGGACCTGGCTTGGTGGCTGGGACTGGGCCACTGCCAAGGTCTCCCCCACTGGGCTGAGATGACTGAAAATAGCAGCGAGGCCCTGGGCGGACATGTGCAGGCCCTGGCCCAGCCCTCTGGCCGGAAGCGCCCACCCCCGCTTCTGGAGAAGGGGCCCTTTTTGGAGCCGCCACCTGGCCCTTGCCCCTGCCCCCACCCCAGCCCTGAGCTACTGTCACTGGAACGTGGGCAGTAATGCCTGCACGCGGGCTGTTTCATCACTCACGCCTTGTCTCTCCGTAAAGCCTGCTGGGAGAGAGACGGCCATGGCTCCTGGCCACTAGCACCAGGGCGGGACACGACGGAGTCCTGGAGAGACCTCCACCTGTCTGCCTCTGCACAGGGAGGACCAAGGACCGCGTCTGCCAAGGAAAGATACATGATTCTGACTTGACTTTACTGCCCCTGTGGGCACACCAGCTTGCACCACAGGAGAGGAGCTGAGGGTCCAGAAGGTGCGCTACCTAGGGCAGGTGCCCAGCAAAGCCGGGAGGAAAGAAAGGTAGTGTGGCTTCTAGCACAGAAGTAGGTGGGAGCAGTGGATGGGCGTGCAGATGGGAACTGCTGCTCTTCTTGGATATTAAGGACTCTGGGGAGAGGCTGTTTGTCTCTGCCTGGTTTCCCCAGGGCCCACCTGGAGGCCCTGGAAGACTCCTCAGGAGGTGTGCTGAGCCAGAGCAGGCAACAGCCATGAGCTCATCTCCCTTGAGGTGCCCAGGAAGTCTGGTAGGAAGGCAGAAGGAAGCTGGCCAGCAGAGGTGGGAAAGTGAGAGGGTAGGGGTATTTAGGATGGGCCACAAAGTCAAGCTGAGGTGTGGCAAAGGAAAAGGACACCTACTGTTCATCCCTGTCATCCCGGTTCATTATCCTTGCATCAACCACCTGCTGTGTGTTTTACTCACACTGTAGAGAGGAGGACACTCACTGACGTGAGAACTGACACTGGGTCTGCCCGACACCAAATTCTGGGGTCTTTGCTAGACACCTTGATGGGCGGGTGCAGAAGTCAGGCCATTCATGTCCACATCACAGCCACAGGGACACCTGGGCTTCTCCCACTTCCAGCTCCGGCCAGCAGGGGGAGGTTGTGCTGCATCTGGCTGCAGACATTGGGAACAGCTGTTGGGACTGGGTTTAGAGGCGCTGAAGAGGAGAGGAGGTCTCCTTCAAAAGCTCCCGGATTTGGAAAGCCCTTAGCAAAGCCTCAGTGGTGGGTGGGGACAGAGGGAGGGTTTCTGCTTGGATATGCCAAGTGGCAGCCATGTGGCTGACCCGAACAAAGTTGAAACGCCTCACTTTAAGGCTTTTCTTGTTTCTCTTCTCCCCAATACACCTGTTCTTTCCAACTTTCCCATTTCCCCCTTCCTTATTTCCCCAGGTCTGTCTATTCTCTTCCTCTCTGCCTGGCAAACTCCTATTCATCCTTCAATACCTGGCTTCGATGTCACCTCCTCCAAGAGCTTTCTTGAACCTCCTCCACCCTCCCAAAGCTCCATCATACCTCTTGCTCTCCCAGTTTTTGAGGGCAGGGGTGCATCTGTGTGTCTCCAGACCTAGCACAGGCTCGGGCACATAACAGATGCTTACACAAACACTTAGAACAAAATGCATTCTTCTGAGGGCATTGGAGAGCAAGGGTCTGTCTGGAGTGGGAGAATCTGAAGATGAAATGCTCATGCACCAGGCCTGTTCAGGATCAGGCTGAGCCCAGGGGTGCTCTTAATTTCCCAGGGATGTCATGAGGGCCCAGGGAGGTCTTGGATGTGAGAAGTCTCTGTAAAGCGCAGAGCGCTGAAGGTCCCTGCGCTGCCCAACTTTGCGGTGTTCTGTTTCTCCTGATGTGGTGGCAGAAGGCAGATCGCAGAATTAGGGACAGGGCAAACCAGACCTGGGGGTGGGGTGGGGTGGTGGCCACCTCTCAGGCATTCAGAAAGGGCATCGGATCCTGGGGTTGAGGGCTTGCTCTGGCACTCCCTATCTATTGGATCTAACACCAAACCAGACCTTGGCATAGCTCCAGAGATGATACGAGCCAATGTCCTTCCAAGAAGAGTAAACTGAGGCGCAGAGATAGGCAGGCATTTACCCAAGGTCACACAGGCGAGAGGGAGGGCATCCTGTGAACCTTGTTCTCCCAGCATGACAGGTGTCCCCAAGCTGGGCTCGGAGCCGGAGGGCTGCTTCTCTGCTCCCTCCTCCGCTACCCCGCCCCCCAGCCCCGCGCCCATCCCGCACACCCCATATGCCCAGCCTGCCCCGGGCTCGGCCGTCGCCGGGCACGGAGCGCCCCCTGGATGGCGTGGTCCTGGCAGTTCTCGACCGTCCTTCTCCTTGACTCACCTCCAGTCCCAGAGGGCCGGGCTCAGCCGCCGCGGACAGGGCGCCGCCCGAACGGCCCCAGCTGAGCCACCGCCCAGGACTGTCCCGCGCAGCGGCCCGGGGCGGGGCAGGGGCGCCCGGGGCGCCATCCCTTTTAAGCCGGGCGAGGCGGGAGCTGTCCGCGGCGGCCGAAGACAGCGCGGCACGTCGCCGCCCGCGGGGCAGGAGCGCTGAGGCGCCGGGCGAGCCGAGGGCGGAGAGGGCGACCGGCCGGGCGCTGTGTGTCCCCTCGCCGCCCACTGCGCGCTCGAACCCGGGGCCCGGCTCGCGGTGGGCGCGCCCAGCGTGCTGCGGAGAATGTGAGCGGCAGAGGCCGGCGGCGGGAAGGAGGGGCGCGGGCGGGGCAGCGGCGCGGGAGACGGAGACCGCGGGGGAGACCGAACACCGGAAGGGGGGCCGGCGGCAGAGGGGAGCAGGGAAGAGAGGCTACGGCCGAGCCCGGGAAGCGGCGGCGCTAGAGCTCGCGGCCGCGGGGTGCGGCGCGGACGAGCGGGAGGGGCGGGAGCGCCGGCGGCCGGAGTCGGGTGCCGGGTCGGGGTTCAGGCGCCGAGCGCGGCCGAGGCCGGGCCGGGCCGAGGGGAGGAGCTGGGGCGCGCAGAGGGTCCCTCCTGGGAGCGGCGGGGTCCCCGGGGCGGGTCAGCAGGGCGGGACCTGGGGTCACTCTGCGGGCCCCGCGGCGCTCCTGGGGCTTCCGCCGGTGGGGGCCGGGCCTTTGTGAGCGCCGGGGGAGGGCGAGTCGCGAGCGCGGCGCGGGGTGTGCGCGCCCCGTGTGCGCGGGCCGAGCGCCGGCGGCGGGAGCGCGCGTCCGGGGTTCTGCCGGCGTCGGAGTGTGCAGAGCGGGAGGCGGGAGCGGGGCGCGCGGGGCCCCCGTGCACACGCACACGGCGCGCGCGCTCACACTCACACACACACTCACACGCACGCACACGCCCTCCCTGCCTCGCTCGTGGCCGCTGCTACCCTCTCGGAGCCGAGCCCTGCGGAGCGGGAACCCAAGCCGGAGCGGGAAGCGGAGCGGAGCCGGGCCGGGGGATGCGCCCCGCCGAGCAGCCGCGCGCGGACGGCGAGCCCGGGACGGTGAGTGTGGCCCGGTCGGGACGCTGCGGTGGGGCCGGGGCCGCGGGGGCGCAGGCCGGGGAGCTGGGGTGTCTGCCTGCCGGCAGCGCCGCGTGCGCGGCCTCTGATTGGGCGGGAGCCGGGGCAGTGGGTGGGGGTGGGGTGTGCACGCGCGGAGCTGGCCGGGGGGCGCGCTTGGCACCCCAGTCCGTGACCGCGCTCCCCCCTCCCGTTGCGCGGCCCCGCCTAACCCTCGCCTGCCTCCAGAACCCCAGCGACTTGCAGCAACTTTGTGGGGGGTACCGGATGGAGGCGCTTTAATGGTCGAACTCCGGCCTTTCTTTCCTGAGGAGGGAAAGCGAAGGAGGGTGGAGCGGGGGGCACGGGCTGTGCCGCGCGGCTGACCAAGGGGGATCCCTTCACACCCTCGCTCCCACCGGCGCAGCCACCGGCTCTCGCGGACACTGCCTCAACCCCGCGGCTCTGCTCTGGAGCCGCTCGGGGCGCCGGACTCCTGTGACCCACCCGAGGGTCAGGCAGACTGCGGTGACAGCTTCTAAACCCAGGGTCCCCAAGTTCGTTTTGTAGCCTGGCCGAGGATGCAAGGGCTGAGGAGAGGGAATGGGGGAGGGGAGGAGAGGGAGAGGAGAGAGAGAGAGGGAGCGCGCGCGCGCCAGAGCGCGCCCTTGCTTGAGCTCCGGCCAGGAGCTGATCCTTGGCTTTCTGCTCTGTGGGACGAGTGACTGGAAGGAGGGAACTGCAGAAAAGGGACATCCCATCAGGCCCGGTCCCTAAGAGCTCCCAGGAGGCTGGGGTGGGAAGGGTCCCCTTTAGGGTGGTCTGCTACCTCTCATCCCTGTTTGAACCTTCTGTGCCAGAGGTTGTGACTGTGCTGTGTCTTCCTTCCCCCCATACCCCCTCACCCCCACCCCGCCCCGAAATCTGACCATTAGGGTCAGAGAAGATGGGGAGATGTAGATTTGGATGGTGCCCTGGAGAGGAAGAGAACCCCAAATCCCAGGAGTGAGAGGCTCTAGGAAGGGTCAGAGGTCAGCCCCTCTTGGAGGCCCCTTGCAGCAGGCGTTTCCACTTCTTCCAGGATGCTCCTCATGGCCTCTTTCCTGTAACCTGTAAACTTGTGGGTGTAGAAGTGTCGATCTCAGGGCAGATGTGTGGGAGGAGTGTGCTGGAGGGCCAACCAGGGTCTACCTGATTCTCTGGGGCCTGGTAACAGCTGGGTTTGACCAGTGTTCAGGCTTGAACCTTACCTTCACCTCCACTATCCCTCTGGAGCCTCTCAGCCACCAAGTGAGAAAGCAGGACCTTCACAGAGGGGACTTGAGGCGGGAGCGGAGCTAGAACTCTGGCTTAGAGTGGCCCCTGTCCGCTGCGAACCGCCCTTCAACACTGGCCTTTGACGAGGTGAGAGGTGGCAGGGAGGGCGCCCAGGCCCTCCTTATTGACCTGGCAGAGGGGCTCTGACTGCCAGGTGCTGGAGGGTCTCCCCAGGGCTGCTCTTCTTGCCACCTGTAAGTCTGGGTAAGGAGGTGGCCACAGCCACCGTAGAGCCTCTCAGTGTGCATTCTGGGCCGGTCTTGCTCCTCTGTCAGCCCCATGCAGGCCTCGTCCCTGGTCCCAACGGCGCTTGGACACCCCCCAGGGCCAGCCTGACCTTGGAGGCTGCTGGGGTGGGTGTTGTTGCCCCCAGTGACCACATCACCTACTGGGCTGCTCCCCGCACCTCTCTGCTGCTTCACTCTCTTGGGGAGCCTCTCTGCCTCTCCTCTTCCCATCTCCCAACCATTCTCTTAGTGAGTTGATCTTTCTTAGCCATCACGTGTACACACGCACACACACACACCCCACCACGCACGCCCTCCCTCCCCACCCCCTCTTCCACTCTTCCATGTTGGCTATGCTTATGCTTCCAGGTGCCTGGAGCATGACCACATGCCTGCTTGGCCCCACCCCTGCCATCATCTCCCGCCTGAAACCAGTTCCCTGGAACTTCTGTCCCCCTCCCCCTCCAGCGGGATGAGTCCTCCATTTGGGGCCCCCAGTCATGAAGAGGGAGAGAGCAGCGCTCCTCTGTGCTACGCTGAAAAATCCATTAGGTGCTCCCAGCCCCTGCTGGGACTTTAGGAAGTTAGCTGCTCCCCATGAATCTCCTGACTGGGGAGGACCGGTGCCTACTGTGCTCCCCTTTTTTCCCTCTTTAGCCAGGTCTTGATCCTGACAACTTTTGTGCTTTAAATGATAAAAATACAACATTCTAATATTCGATGATAAGAAGTTGTTGGGTGGACTGAGCCTTGGGGTGACTCCAGGGGGGGTGGTACCTCGGCCACTCAAGCCTCCTTTGGGGGTGGCTGGGAGCCACCACGGCCAATCTCAGAGTCTTTTCTGTGTGTTTCTAGGGCTAGACACTTGCTCCCAGAACTGTGCCTTGCTCTTGCTCCTTATTGCCGGAATCCTTCACTTGGGGTTCACTTCACTTTGGGGGTCATCGCCTGGTTTAAGACTGGCCTAAACTGGGAATATGGATGACCTCCTCCCTCTCTGGATGGCGGAGAAGCTGACATTCACTCACACCCCTGTTATGAGGCAGAGTGTGCTGGGCAAAGGAAGAGGGGGTGGGAAGGGGTAGTTCTGATGGGCTGGAGGGCCTGGTGCACTTCATCTACTCAGATGTTTCTGGCACTTGGTAGCTACTCAGTAATTATGTGGAACAAGTGAGTGAATGGGGAATGTGAACAGTGTGGGTTTTCGAGGCAGATGGCCCAGTGATAGCAGAAGCACGGGGTGGGCAGCGCAGGCATGGGGGAGGTGTCTGGCCTGGAGTGGGTCATGCAGGGGCACTGCGGGCACACTCCGGGCAGGGTCCCAAGTGCCCTATGCAAGAGCAGAGGCCCAGTCCTCAGTCAGGGTTCCCTGTGGAAGTCCTGGAGGGGAGTGATAGGCCTTGTCATTTAGCCACTCCCATTTGCCCTCCACTGGCATTGTGGGAGGCTGGCTGGCACAATCTGAGGCGGGGAGAGGCCCTGAGGCTCCTCTGAGGCTGGTGGTGAGGGCATCTGCAGACAGAGGCCCTGACCTGCCTTCGCTAGAGCGGCCAAGGGCCAGGTGCAACGCCCTTCCTGATGGGGATGGAGGGATTGGCCCAGGGCGGGCTCCAGGTGGGGTAGCATGGATTGTGAGTCTGGTGGAGCTCTGGGTATCCCCAGTCCTGCTTGAGCGTTCAGAGGTGGCGGTGTCCTGGAGACAGATGCGGCCTTTAGCACCGGCCCCTCACTCAGTGCACTTGAGCAAGTCCCTGCGGTCCTGTGGGCCCCAGTCTCTATTGTCCATAAAATTAACAAGTTCGTCTCCCTGGAGACCTGGAATGGATTTGGGTGGGAGCTGATGCCCTGGTAGGTGGGGTACCAAGGGGAGGGATAGAGGGTGGTCACGGTCGGTCGCTGTTTGATAGGGGAAGAGCTTGAGGCTGGGAGGCAGCGTGACACACACAAGGTCATAGAGCAAGGTGGAGGCAGGTGCTCCAGCACAGCTTTGCTAGGACCTGCGGGTAGGGTGTGGGGGGCCCTCTGGGCCTTGGGGCTCCGCAGAGGATGTCCTCGGGCTGCTGCTTCCAGCTGTCAGGGAGCAGATGGGGCCATATGGCTACACCAGGGAGGTGCCGGCCGTTGGAGGAGGCATAGTGGCTGCTCCCTGGCCTTCTGGGTCTACGTGGGCACTGCCTGCCCCCGGGGTCAGGGCAGGAGGAGGCCAGAGTGGAACCTTGTTGTTCAGGTTGGCTGGGCACATAGGCTGGGCCTTGGCAGGTGGTCGGGTTCTAGCACCCATCTGCCGGGCCGAATCCAGTCAGCTCCAGGCCAGCTGTGCCAGTCTCGCCCATGCCCCACCCAGCTCTGATTGCTGTGAGACCACAGGCTGTGGCCAGCACGGCCCCGGTGTCAGGGCCGCGGGCCTCAGTGGAGTATGCATGTGCATGCAGCCTTGTTCCGAACGCTAAGTCCGCAGCTTTGGGGTGTGTGGGTGGTGCCCTCCAGTCAGCCTGGTGTGATCAAAAGGGTCTAGCTTGGATGCCATAGGGTGCTGGGTTTGAATCCTGACCCAGTCCCTCCTGAGCTGAGTGAGCTCAGACTTGTGCTTTCTGGAACCTCAGTTTCCTCATCTGTCTCCTGGGAAAGACATCTTGCCCGCAATGATAGAAGCAAAGCAGGCACTAACCTGATACATTGTAGAATCTCAGTAAATGGTGGCTCAGTTTTTGCTCTCTAGGGGAGAGGGAAGTAAGTCATGCTGAAGTTCCAATGACTAGATTGGAGCAGACAGGGGCCTTATTATTACTTTCCAGGACAAACAGTTTTTACTTTCCTTCCCTTGCTTAGTGCTATGGCAGTTCTATAAAGCAGGCAGAGCGCACCCCCGCCCGACCCCTCTCCATTCACAGATGAGGAAACTGGAAAGTGATGGCGAGAGGCTGCCCAGAGCAGCTGGGCTTGACCTTGTCTTTGGACTCCTGGCTCCAGCTGCGTGGGTCTGCTTCCCAGCCTTCTGGGGTGGAGGTGAGAGAAGTGGCCCTGTCTCCCTTAAGGCCTCTAACCCCACCCCGCTTGGCAGTGGCTATGGAAACCATGGCTTTTTTCTTTTTAAAGATTTATTTATTTATGCATACAAGAGCTGGGGTACAGACCAGAGTCCCAGTTGGTGAGAGGATTCACCACAGTCAGAACAGGGAGCAGAACAGGCAGACTGACTGAAACACACTGCTGAGGGGAGCAGCGGGCGAGGCAGGAGAGGTCTGCTGCGCCATGTGGGTCCCCTCCCTGGCCGGTGGCAGGGATCGAACTCGTGCTGCAGTGGCTGCTGTTTACTTCATAGTATGTTGCTTAACCCACTGCGCCACCAGGGAGGTCCTGGACGCCATGGCTTTAAAGCTACCTCCCAAAGCCCTGCGGACACACACATCCCTACTCAGCACTCTCAGGGAGCTCCCTGTTGCCTCCAGGCTGACCTGCAGGTCCTTAGTGCCCTGCTCAGTCCCGCCCACCCGCCAGCCATCCCCCTCTGATCTCCTCTGTGCCCCTGGCTCACGCTCCCCTTCACACAGGCCGTGGCTCCTGCTTCTCCAGGGCTTGGGGGTGCAGTCCCGTCTCCCTGAGATCCCTTCCTCCATCTTAGCCCTGTTGGGCCCACCCACTTCTCAACACTCAGTCCAGATGTCACGTGTAGACAAAGCCGCCTGTTTGCCCCAGCTGGAAGTGGCTGTTCCTTCAGAACTCTGAGTAGTCACCTGCCTTTGTTAGCAAACAATTACTGTGTGTGAGGCCTGTGGCACGTGACTGTTTGTCTCTCTTCATGGCCTGGGAAGGCCTTGGTGGTGGGGCCTGGACTTAGCCATCTTGGATGGCTGGCACAGCCAGGGCCTGGGGCACATCTCTGAGGCCTCTGTGGCCACTGCCACGTCCTCCCCCTCAGGCCCAGGACTGTGGGTTAGGCCAGGGCATCTATTTGAGAAGCTCCTGAGTGATGGTGTTTTTTCTGCCGAGGAGCTCACCACAGACATGGCCCTCCCTGTCCCGGGGGGCCCACCAGGTGGAGACAGGAGCGCCCAGTCACTCACCACACATAATTCTCCCTGATAAATTGCATGGCATCAGCAATTAGTGATTGATTACTTAGGGTACTGATAACTCTTCCATTATCGACTGGTGGAGGTGGGCCTGGCCGGGCTGGCAGGGGTCAGCTTGGCCTAACTGGGAGACGGCAGCCGGGGCCGGCCATTTATTCCTGACCAGGAAGTTCGATAAAGCAGGAGCCAGAGAAAAGAGGATGCAGGCCCCTCCACCCTCTCTCCAGTTTGCTTTGCTGGGCTGGGATAGAGGATGGGGACGCTGGGGGTGGAGCCGGCGGGGAGCCTTTGCTGGCTTCCTCCATCCCCACCCTCTGCGCTCTGCTTCAGTGCCTCCTGGCTCTGTTTTCTCATCTGTTAAGTGGGGGTTTCTGTCTCTGTGGGATGACACTATGCCTTCCAGTGAAGTGGCTGGTGGCCACGGAATTGTCATCGTTTCTGTGCAATGGCTGGGCGCATTCTGAGGTCCGGAGAGGGTGGTGGCCACGTGAGGACCAGCGTCCTGGTGCCCGTTCCAGGGCTGTCTCCAGGGGGCCGAGAGGTGGAGGGTGCAGGGAAGAGTGGTCAGGAGGCAGCAGCTGTCTCCCTGAAGGGCTGTGTCTGGCTTCTGAGTGTGCTGAGGCTTCTAAATGCGGTGCTGGGACTCGGTGGAATTTGTGAAAAGCAATTTCTAGGGAAACCACATAAAGGAGATGGCAGGGGGGATGTTTAACCTACTTAAGAGCCCCAGCTGCCTTTCAGGCCCGCCAGGAGCAGCCCATTGTGGGACTTCTGGCTCACGTGGGCAATGCTTTTAAAAAACTTTTTGTTAGGAACATTTTCAAGCATACAGAAAGAGAGAGAATAGTATAGGAAACCTCCATGTGCCCCATCTCCTAGGCAGAACAATTGTTGACATTTTGCTTTACTTTTTTTTCCTGGAGTATTTTAAAGTAAAGGATAGATGCTGTTGACATTTCATCCCTAAATATTTCCACATCTGTCTCTAAAAAATAAGAGCAAATATCTGTCTAACCTCAAGTGGGCACATACTTCTCTTTGAGACATGAGGGTCCTGATGGATGAGGAAACTGAGGCAGAGAGGACATCTGGCCTGTCCCAGGTCACAAAGCAGAGAGGGGGAGGGGAGGGAGGGAGGCAGCTGCAGGTGTCAGCCAGGACTGGCAGAAACAGGACAGGTGAGGACAGGTGGGGTGACATGGACAGGTGGCTGCAGGTGGGGTCTCCTGGGGGGCTCTCTCTGGCTCGGGCTGGAGGTTTGGCCTGGAATCAGGAAGTGACCCCTTTTAGGTTAATTGTCTCTTCCTTTTGTTTGCTGCGGACATTAATCAAGAACTGCAGTGTCAGGAAAATCTGAAACAACTTCTTGTTTATTGTTAATTTAGGAGAATGTGATCAGGCTCTGGGTCTTCAGGGCCGGGGGTGCCTGTGCTGGCACGGAGGAGGGTTGCCCCCCACCAGCATCTTGGGGGGGGTGGGAAGGCAAGGGGAGGACTGGACAGCCAGGGGCTCCGAGGCAGCCATGTGCACGCGTGGGGCATGCACACCGTACAAGATTCTGTAGCCGCAGAGCTGGGAAGTGAGGTGTGGAGGGTCGAGCTCCTGGGGTGTGTGCAGAAAGAAGGGGGGGCTCTGGCCCTCCCTAGGAGCTTTCCTGTGTCCTTCCGCTCAGCTGTCTCCTTCCTGGGGAAACTTCCATAGGCCCAGTGTCCTTGTCAGCCAGGCCAGTGAAGGTCTCCCCTTCTTCCTTCCTCATCTCCTTGGGGTCAGGGTGGTCTTGCCCCCAGTACTCACATGTGCTTGGGCTCCACGTGTGCCCTTAGTGACCTAGGGGAACTGCTGACAGTGAGGGGCACAGAGGTCACGGGCGTGGGGCTAGAGAATGCTGGAGTGAGAAGGCAGACCCCGAGATCGGCCCATTCTGCTTACAGGTGCCGGATGGGGAAGTGGGCCAGGCCTGTCTTAGGTTGCAGGTGAAGCGTGGCAGAGCCTTGGGGTAAGGGCCAGGTTCTCCTTCTTCTCGGTCCTTCTTCTCAGGACCAGGACCCCGCTTCCCCAGCCCACAGCTGTGGTTCAGGAGAGGCCAGCGCTCTACTGCAAAGGGGAGGGGGCAGGCCCAGCTGGGGAAGTGCTCTTGGTCATGCCAAGGTCGCCCGGGTCCCTGGGCCCTCTCTCTGCTCTGTGCGCGCGCCTGTTACACGCACAGTGTGCGGGGGGACTGGGTGTGGCTTGGGGAGCAGGCTTCAAGAGGGCACCCTGAGGTTCAGCCCTCTGGGACTGGCTTTCCAAGACCTCCTCTCTGTCCCCCCAGAGAGGACAGCCTTAGTGACTGCTACCAGGCTTACTATGGCTTTGTTTCCTGGGGACTGCCTGGATGGGGGCAGTGGGTGTAGAGGCCCCACGGAGGGAGACTCAGACAGACATCAACACTCCTTTCGCTCCCGGCCCCAGGCCTAGGCCTGCAGGGTGCTGCCGGTCCTGCATCTAGTGTGAACCTCCACAGTGGGGGAAGGAGAAGAAAACACCCTGACATTGAAGGTGTGGCCAGATGGGGCTGTGTCACCACCCCTCCTGGTAAGACCAGGAGGGTTGCGAGGTAGGAGGGCCGGCTGGCACTGCTGCCCTCTGCTGGGCGGGCGCTCCGTGCCTGGAGCGCAGGGGTAGGAGCCCGCGTCCTCGCGCTCCCTCCCCACATGCCGGGCCGGGCGGGGCACTGGCAGAGCCCGCCTTCACGGGCGCACCACCTGCCCTGCCAGGCGGATGCTAAGACTCCACTTCGTGGAAGAGCAAACTGAGTCTCAGAGGGGTCACCCCGCTGGTCAGTGGCGGGATGGGGAATTGAGCTAAACACCTGCTTTCGTTGGAACATGTGGTCCTGGAGACCAGGTTTCTGCTCTGTCCCCTGGGCCCACTTGCCTTTGTCCGGTGGGGCTGGGGGTTTGGCTGCGGGGCTGGGCTGCAGCTTCAGGCTGGAAGAGAGGTGAGCTCTTTAGCCGCTGGGGAGGCCAAGCCTCCAGATGCCTCCTTCACCCGGCTTGGCAGGTTCTGAGGTGCTGGCGGAAGCTTGACACTGTTCTTGGAGGAATCCTCTTAAGCTGAGAGAAGTGGGAGGCTCTGTGGCACAGTGCTGAGGGACTGGGCCCCTGTGCACGCACGCGCGCACCCATGTGCATGCACATACATGTGCTTGTGTGTGCATGCATGCACACATGCACATGCATATGTGTGTGCATGCACATGTGCAGAGCCCGTGGCCACCAGCCAGCGTGTGCAGGCTCCTGTGTGTGTCTGGGTGGCAGTGGGTGGCGTGGGAGCCGGAGGCCGGAGTCCTGCCCGAGGACCGCCCGGGAGGCAGGCGGAGGTGAGTTACTGGACTCACAGGCACTTAGTCCCCGCACGTGCTTTACATGCATCACCTCAGTCAGGCTCACAACGGCCACAAGATGTATGCTGCTGCCGCCTTTGAACAGAGCAGGTGAGTGCGTCTGGCCGGCCACGTGGTCGTGAGTGGAGGGCCTGCGTTGGACCCAGAGGTCTGCTTCTGAAGGAGCTGTGTCTTCGTGTGGCGGACCGAGGGGGTCTGTGCCACAGGAGAAGGAAGAAGGAGTTAGGTTTCAGGAAGGGGCCGCTGGGGCTGCCCCGCAGCAGGCCCGGGGTCAGCTGAAAGGTTCAGGAGATGGGGTGGTTCCCCAGGACAGGCCTTGTGGGGGGTCTGGCTTCCGCTTAGGGCCATGTGACCTTGTCCTCTTACCTCTCTGGTCTGACTCCTCAAGCCTGCCTCCGTCCCCTCAGGCAGAGGGGGGTACCGGGGGGTCACTGGGAGATGAGACTGGAGAGGGGCTGGCTGTGCTCTGGGCGCCAGCCTGCATGGGGCGTGTTCTCTGGGTTTTGAGCAGGGGAGGGTTGTGGAGGGTCTGAGTTTGTAGGGACGGTGGCTGCGGCCTTGGAAGGTGGGAAGAGGAAAGAGCAGCGGCCTCTTCTCCTTGCCCTAAACCCCATCAGTGCAGACTGAGGAGTGCCTCATCCCCTCGACTCCGGATCTTGGCCTCGCTGTCCCTGCCTCTGGGAACGTGGAGTAGGGTGTGTGCGTGCGCATGTGTGCGCGTGCGTGTGGGGGTCTCTGGGCCCTCCCAGGCCCCTCCCGCAGAGGCTGTAAATATTTTATCTCCACTATCTCTGCTGCTGGAAATTGCTGCTTTTAACACCTTTTTTCCCCCTTTTCCTTGATACAAGCGAATGCTGGAAAAATTCTGAGCTGGGTGCTCGCTCTGTCGCTTCTGCTCATGCCCAGAGTCCCCTCCAAAAACTCTAATTGCTTTTAAGCTGCGAGAGTTGGCAAAGCAATTCTCTTTACATTATGGAAAAGGGGGAAACCCACCACGTTTTATCTTCTTTCTTTTTTGGGCGCTAACCTTTCGTTTGGAGTCCCTCCTCCCTGCCTAGCCTGCTCCTCGCTGCTAGAAGAGGGATGGAACAGAAAGAGCTGTGGGCAGGGAGGCAGCCCCAGGCAGGACCTTTTGCCTGAGGTCCCCCAGTTGCAGTGTGGTCTTTGTCAGTTCCTTCGTTCAACAGACACCCCCTGTCTGTGCACCGGAAGCCAGCGCCCAGCACGGAGAAGAGGCGCGCGTAGTAGGCTCTTCAGATCACTTGAGCGGACAATAGCTCGGTTGAGAGCCGGGCGCTCTGCCAAGCCCTGGGAATGCAGGGGCTGAACCAGATGCACCCGAGGCTGCAGGAGCTCCCTGGCTGGAGGGGAGCTGCCACGCGACGTAATTGCTGTTTACTGAGTCACAGCGCAGGTGGACAGAGGGACCTGGAGCACAGAGTCGGGGGCGGGGGGGGCATGGAGCAGGGAAAGCCAGAGGAGTTAGGGGGCTGTATCCTGGGGGGGTTGGAGTTTGACCGGGCCAAGGAGTGGGGGATTCCAGACAGCAGAGAGCAGTGCCAAGACTGGGCTGGTGAGGTCTGGAGTGGAGGGTGGGTCAGGCCGGGGGTTGGCGGGGGCCAGCGTGGCCTGAGCTGCTGGGGAGAGCTTCGCGTGCTGGTGTTCAGGCTGGATCCAGGGACAGCTTGAAGCGCTGGAAGAGCTCTGAGCAGACCGTGGGGAAGAACCCTCTGGCTCCGTGGTGGGGCCATGGCGTGGGGCGGATGGCAGTGGGAATTTGAGACAGATGAGATGACATAGGGGACCCCAGTTCTGGTGCTCGTGCTGTGGGTGAGAGGTAGTCCAGGCCCCCGCCCCTGGCCGGGGGGGGCCCGTGGGACTGGGGCAGCAGTTCTTGGGCCTCTGCCGTCTTAGTCGGCCGGGGCTACTTCGCTGTTAGTCCCCTGAGGTGACAGCCCTGTGCAGTGTGTGAAGCTGCCCACCTCTGATTTTTTTTTACCTTTTTTTTTTTTTTTCAATGAGATGCCATTGTTTTCCATCCCTGTTAATGTCTTGGCTGTACAGGATTTCTCCCCTTTGGTGTGCTCGCTGGAGCGCTCCCACCACCATCACCGCTGGTTCTTCAGCAGGTTTTAGAAAAACCACCCGCTGAGGAGGACAGAGCAGGGGCCTTCCCCTGCTGACCGGTGGAGGCCAGGCAAGTCCTCAGGCAGGTGGCGAGGGGGTGGGGATTGAAGCCAGGCCTCAGGTCCCCCACCCCAGCCAGCTGCTGGTCCCACCTCTCCAGCGTCCCCTCCGCCCCAGCTCTCTCTGCTCCTCCCCTCTGGAGCCCTCTGCTCCTTCCCTGTTTGCAGAGCATGTGGGGCTTTTCAAAAGCATTAATGATAGAAAATAAATTGGAATCGGAGAGGAATCATCGCTGGGCGTTCTCGGAGGGCCGCCTCTGCCCTCGTGTCTCTCAGCCATATTGAAGCCAGCAGCCAGACCAGAATATGAATGAGTCCCAGCCAGCATTGCTCTTAATCTGTCAGAGAGCCCTCGCTGGCCAGACGGCACTCACCAGCGGCAGAGCTGTTTGCAGTGAGTGGCCGCTGGGCATCACCGGCCAGGACTGATTTCCTCGGGATGGAGTCACGGTCCAGGGCTGTGAAGAGAGAGGAGGAGGCAGGTGGAGAGGGCCTGGTGCCAGGGCCCCGCCCCCTCGAATCTCCTGCTGGGGACACAGCCACTGAGTCCAGGGTGGGGTCATGCCTCTCTGCCCAGGGGGCGGACACAGCTGGAATTGCCAGTGGCGCCTCAGGGTCTAGATTCCTTGCCTGGGCCTCAGTGTGAACCTGACTCTCTGTCCTGTCTCCTCCTGGAAACCTTCCTTGGTCACTCTCCTACTCAATGGGCTTTTTAATTTCAAGCCTCTAATGACTCTGGTGCAGAGGTACGAACCTGGGGCCTAAGTGGACAGGCAGGAAGTGAGTAGAGCGGTCTAGGTGTGGGCCAATAGGGAGAGGTGGAGACTGTGGCAATGTGGAGTCCCAGGAGCCACCGTTTTGCAGCCTGCTTGGGTACATTCACATACAGCTCTGCTAAGTAGACGGTGCCTTTGCGCCAGGGCTATGATTCTTATTTGCCCACTAGCACGATGCTCCCCAAGGCCAGGCCTTGGTCTCTGACACTGCAGTCTGTCTGCCCTTGGGCCCAGGTCTGGCTTGGGGACGGGACTGGACTGCTCATAAAGCCTTAGGAGCTCCAGGGACTTGAACAGGTGCAAGGATGACCCTCCTATTAGAGAAGGGGTCTGGAAAGGGTCACACACACACACACACACACACACACACACCTGTGCTGTGGGAGAGGAAGGTGTTTTTTGTAACCTCTGTTTTAGAGAGGAAGAAGCTGAGGCGCAGGAGGGCTGGATCTGGAGGGACACTGCAGGCTTGCATTTCGATCAGCGGCCAGACTTTTCTCTGGCCAGACTGGGTGTGCCGAGTCTGCTGGTGGTGGGGGGAGGAACATCTGTATTCAGAATCAGCCCAGCCGCAGCAGGAGATCTGAGAGCCTGGCCCAGATCTTCCACATGTGCCTTGGTTTCCCTGTGCCCATTCTGAGAGGTGCCTGGAGGGGGTCAGAGAGAGAGTTTGGGGGATCCCATTGATCTCCTGTGGCCTTAGCCTGGCTGCCAGCCCGCTCAGTGCTGTTTCCGGCCCCTGACTCTGTTGGCAGCAGTCGGGGCTCGAACCCTCTCACTGCTGTCCCCTCTGGGGTCACCAGCACAGGGAAGGGCCTGGCTCCGCAGGTCCAGCTGGCAGTGTTGGGCGGCCAGAGCAGGCCACCAGCGCAGGTGTGGAAGCAAGAGGCTGAGGAAGAGGCATTCAGGCCTCCACCGGCTACCCGCATGCAGGACTGTGCGCTCAGTCCTGGGGCCTGGGGCCTGGAGCGTCCACCCACCCAGGATGGACTCACAGGGACCTTAGACTAGACTCTCTCTGGTCCTGGGTGGACGATGGGGAAACTGAGGCCCAGGGAACCTGAGAATGAGACTCACTCTGGTCTCTGCCTCATCTAGCCAGTGCTCACCAATTCCATGATGGGGCGCGCACCCCGTCCAAGTCCATCTCGGACATCTCTCTTCCCTGCTCAGAGCCAGCCTCTGCTCCCTGTGACTCCTGAGGGGTCCTGGTTTGGGACCTGGGCTGCAGAACCTGTACTAGTAAGTCCCTGTGCCCCCGAACTCCCCTGCCCATGATGTGTGGGGGTGAGGGGGTAGTGCTTCTGAGCCTTCTTTCTGGGGTCTGGCCTTGCTTTGTTCCTGCTCATGAATCTTTATGGACTGTGGGTCCCTTGGGGAATAGGACAAAAGCCACAGCCCTATACCTGCACCAGGTGCATTTCCTCCCTCCTCTCGCTGAATGCATACATTCCCAGCCAGTTTCGTGCAGTGGGTTCAGGATGCTAACTCCTAAGTCCTCCCTCCGTGGGGCCCTGGTTAGGAATTCCCGCTTTGATGGTCCCCACATGACAGGGTTCATGTGGTCTGTCGTGCGGGTCTGGGAGGGGGCTCCGTGTCTGGCTCCCCAGGCTGTGCTCCCTCTGCCCCTCTCTGCTGCCTTATGACGGCCCATCTGGTGGCTTGAGGAGGGCTGCTTGTCATGACAGCTGCTCGTTCTTCCCACGAACTTCAGTCCTCGTGCCCCTCCGTGCCGGGCCGTGCCGGCCTCTGGTTGCAGAGAGATAAGACCCACGCCTGCCCACAGGGAGGTCACACCTGTCAGTGCTCAAAACTTGGGAGGCCAGGTTGGGGTGACGCCTGCAGCGAGGGAGCCCGCAGAGGGCAGTGCCTTTTGGGAGGATTTTGCTGGATCAGGGAGGAGGGGCATCCCTGCAGCGGGACCCCAAGTTCAAGGGCTTGGAGGCTGTCAAGGGGGTCCGGCTGCCCATTCTGACCAGAAAGTGGTAATAGGAGGGTACAGGGTCGGGCATGAGGCTGAGGACCAGCGGGGTAGGGGCCCTTTGGGCCTGGTGGGCCTTGGCCGGGAGCACTTGGGAGTCATAGAAGAGTGCACAAGGGCCTGCTGTTGGCGCAGTGGGTAGGCAGCGCACTGTGGGGCAGACCGCAGCCTCTGCAGCAAGAGTTCGATCCCTGCCGCCGGCCAGGAAGGGGCCCGTGTGGCGCAGCAGACCTCTCCTGCAGTGTGTTTCAGTCATTCTGCCTGTTCTGTTCCCGGCTCTGTCTCTGGTGGATCCGCTCACCTCCCCGGACTCTGGCCTGTACCCCAGCTCTTGTATGCGTGAATAGATAAAATATTTTTTTTAAAAAAAGAAGGTGCATGGGCCTCCCTGGTGGCGCAGTGGGTTAAGCAACACACTGTGAAGCAAACCACAGCCACTGCAGCACGAGTTCGATCCCTGCTGCCAGCCAGGGAGGGGACCCACATGGTGCAGCAGACCTCTCCTGCTGTGCCCGCTGCTCCCCTCAGCAGTGTGCTTCTGTTGATCTGCCTGTTCTGCTCCCCGCTCTCTGTGGTGAATCCTCTCACCCGACCCCCACGCCTCTGGCCTGTGCCCCAGTGTTTGTATGCATAAATAAATAAATTAAAAAAAAAAAAGAAGGTGCACAATAGCTCAGCCACTGCTGGATGTGCACTGTAGAATCCTCCCCTGCAGCTATAGGCAAGGGGTAGAGACGGGAGCCCTCAGGGAACTGGGCGAACTGGGGACTGGGCCAGGTAGAGGGTATCACCCCCACCCATCAGTTTGCCCATCGCTCCCTTTTGGACCTCAGGTGCACTTAGCCAGCTACCTGCAGACAAACCAGTGGTTAATGGGGGTACATTTCTGAAACTGGGAGAGGCCTCGGGCTCCTTCTGGACAGTTTTCTCTGATTTTGTTGATTGACTTAACGAGTGCGAAGGGTAACTGGCCTGGTCTCTGGAATCTGCCACCTGCTCGTTGCCCTAACACGCACATACATGCGCACACATACCTTCACACATGCACGCCCACATGTACATTGGTGCACACAGGAGTCTCCTCTCCCTCAACACACACACATACTCACAGACATGCACACACAGACTAGACACCAACCTGCCTGTACACCCCCCCATAGTTCAGCTTCAGAGACCCACATGTCCCCCCATTTTAGCTCTGTACACCTTCACACCCACCCTAGTTCCCTCTGTTTACACCCATTGGCTTGTCTCCCTCTTTGCACAGAGAGAAACTCACCCCCAACTTCTGGTTACCTTGCCTTCTTTTTTTTTTTTTAAGATTTATGCACACAAGAGCTGGGGTACAGGCCAGAGTTGCAGGGGGTTAGAGGATTCACCAGAAGTAGAGTGGGGAGTAGAACAGACAGACGGACTGGAACACACTGCTGAGGGGAGCAGCGGGCGAGGCAGGAGAGGTCTGCTGTGCCATGTGGGTCCCCTCCCTCACAGTGCTGTGCTCAACCTGCTGCACCACCAGGGAGGCCCTGGTTCCCTTGCCTTCTCTTTCTCTGTCCCCTCCCTGTGAGAGCCCAGAACTGAGCTTCAAAGCCTCCTGCCCTGAACTTTTCTGCAAATGCCTCTCTGTGTGTTGGCTTCACCCCCTGGACTTCCCTTAGCCTAGGGTTCCCCAAGGCTGGGACTGTCCCAGGATTTCCTAGATACCTAGGGAAACCTTCTACCCAGCCCTGAGGCTTGGAGCCCAGCTGAAGAGCCAGAGGTCTCAGCTTTAGCTGAGGTCTCCAGCCAGCCTGTGTGACCTCAGCCTTCTGCTCCATGGGCCTGGAAGGGGTTGCTGAGCTAGGGGCTCTGCATTCTCCAGCTGGAGTTCTCAAGTAGGTCCTGGGACTCTGCTGTCTCTGAAAGGGTCTGGGGGCTAGGGAGGCGGGGTGGGGCTGGGAGATGCCCCCCCTTTCAACTGCAGCCCCTGATGCTTACATCTGCATTTTATGTTAGGGTTCAGGCAGGATTTAAAGAAAAAAAACTCTATTGATTTTATTTTTCTGATTACAGAAAAAGATCTAACAACACACTTGTAGCTACTGGAGACCATAAAAGCCTCATCCCTCGCCCCTAGGAGCACACTGTAGCTCTGGAGTTTTGGCCCCTGGCCCTCTGGGGGCAGATCCCAACAAACTGTTATTTCTAAAAGTAGCCTCCTTCTCAAACAGCCTTGTGCAGCTTGAATTTGTCATACTTTTAGACAGCGATGTGCCTTGTCCTGTCGAGTGGCTGCAGAGTTCTCTGTAGCCTGGACGTGCTCTGTTTTATTTGCACATTCCCGTATCGATAAACATTTAGGCCATTTCCAATTTCATTTTTACTCTTACCAGCAACGCAGCTGCGAGCCTCCTTGCGTGTCCAGAGCCCGTGCTGTCATTTCTGTAGGAGAGTCTCCTAGCAGTGGGGTCACTACCAGCTGGTAGGCTGTGTGGGCTTAAATGTTACTCAGTGTTGCCAAATCACCCTTTCAAAGGCTGATCCAGTCTCCCCTAACCCCACCCCAGCAGTCTATGTGGGCTCATTTCCTGCATCCCTGCTAGTGCTGGTGGTTATCAACCCCTTAAATTTGTCCTGATGTGATGGGCAGGGAGCGGTAGGGTGTTGTTTTCATTTGCATTTCTCTGACTGCTAGTGAGATAGAACATCTTTTCATACCTTTATGGGCCAATTTGGTTCTTCCTCTGTGAATTTCTAAATCACTGCCAACTTTTCTCTTTTTCTTTGTCTTTTTCTTATTGACTTGTAGGGACTCTTTGTATATTAGTGGCCTTTTCTTTCAGTGTCTCACTTGCCTTCTAACTTAGTTTATAGTGTCTTTGGCTGTACAGATGTTTTATGTGTTTATATAGTTGGATTTCTCAAATTTTTGCTTTATGGCTTCTGGATTTAATGTTTGGCATAGAACGTCTTCCCCTACTGCATAAATTTCATTTCAAATAAGAATTTTATTGCTGAAAAATCTTTGTGAAGCCCTGCTTTGTAGGTTCCTCCCCAGCTGTGTGTCTGCTGCTGGCAGCTGCAGCCATATCTGGGCGGGGTGGGGGGAGGGCTGCCATGCCTGCCAGTTCATTTTCATCTCTCTGCCTCTCCTTGTCTGGCTTTGGGGTTACTGTTGCTTTGTCTCTCTGCCTGCTGTTCTGCCCCTCCTTTCTGTGTTTCTCCTGTTTTCTCACCCCAAATTGGTTTCCTCCTGGGCAGTGGTGACAGTGTGCCCCCTCATCGCCACCTGCTAGCTTTGCCCCAATTCCTGTGGGCTGGGGGAGCAGGCCTTGACTCATTTATCTCTCTCAGAGAAATGCATTTCCTCCAGGAACCTGGGAGCAGGCTGAGCCAGTCCAGGTCTTTCCTCCACCAAGAAGCCTTCCTAGATAGCTCCTTCCTCTACTTCCACAACCCTGAACCTGGCTGCTTCTTCTGTCCTCGTTAGTCTTTCCTCCTCCTGCCTTCTCAGCATGAAGCAACCTGGGGTCCAGCTGGGGTCCAAATGTGCTAATAGATCCTGGGGCTCATACCAGATGCTGGGAGGCGTGGCCCACGTGGGTCTTGGTAGGTCTTGCAAGGTGTCCTTTCTTGCCCTGTTAGTACCCCCTCCCCAAATACTGCCGATGAGGATTTAGTGTTGCCGCAAAGATGGGGCACGAGCTCTGTGAGGGGTGACAAGGACGGGTGTGCTTGTCCTCTGCCCTGCCCAGGCCCAGTGCAGCACTGGCTCACGGGGGCACCCAGGGCAGGAGGAAGGAGTGATGGGCACCAGCAAGCTAAGCCTGGGCGAGCAGGCATCGGGCACTGGACTTCTTTAGATGCCATCTGTGCAGCAGGGCACTTTCCTCATGGATCCTCACTTCTGGAGGCTGGGGTGCTACGGGGACCTATGGGAGGTGGGGAACCCTGGGGTGCTCGGTCCTGCCCCATGCCAGAGGCTTCCGTGCAGGCTGTCAGAGCAGGAGGCGGTTGGTTGAGGAGCAGGAGGGCAACCAGGGAAACCTGGGAGTCCAGCGGCACGGCCCGGAAACAGCCTGCATCTCTGCGTAATCTTCCCTGGGCTCCTGTGGCCCCCGGACATCTGTCCCAGCACCTTCCCCTGACCATGGTGACCTGTCTCCTCTCTGTGGCAGGAGCGTGTCTTGCACAGCTCTTGAGCCTAGCCAAGAAGCATGTAGGGGGCACTTATAAATAGAATAATGAATGTGTGAATGAATGAATAACTGAAAAGCCAGGGTGTCAGGTAGAGGGTTCAGGTCTGAGGAGGAGATCTGGGTTCTGGGCTTGACTTTCTGGCTGCTTTGCTGGGAGACCTCGACCCTCACTGGACTCAGTCTCCCCATCTGTACGATGGGCGTGGGCCTCTCAAGCTCTGTGTTTGCGTGAGTGTGTTGCTCAGCGCAGGTACATGCCGACTGGTACTGTCTTCTCTGGTCACAGTGTTTACTGAGCACCCACTGGAGGCCAGCTCCCTGCATGTCTGGACCCACACTGGCAGCATCTTGGGGTAGCTGTTTTCTGTGGTTGTCTCGTATTCCCTGGAGTATATGTGAATTCTGTTGAACATAGGCATCTCATTCCCAGGAATCCCTGGGCCCCACTGAGGAGACAGGTAGGAGGCTGTAACCTCTTCTGTGGTGCCCGCTGCCTCTTGGCCGAGGCTGACAGCGGGAGTTCTGTCCTTCCTGGGACTTGTGTCCAGGAGAACTCCCAGTTCCCAGTGTGGCTCCTCCCCTGTCCCACATCATTGTCATGCTCTGCCTGTGGTCTCATTTCCATAGCAACTCCTTATGATGCCACTGAGGAGAGTGGGAGCTTGAGGAAGGCTTGGGGAGAAGGGAATAGGAAGCCCGTTCATTATCTTGGAACCTGGCAGCTGGGGGCTTGGAGCGGTCCTGTGGGCTGCTGGCCCTGCCAGCTCAGGTAGCACTGGGCCCAGGGCTGCCAGCCCAGGAACTGGAGGCCTGCCAGGGACAGGGCTGCACGGTTGGCCAGCACCTGGTTGGTTTGTGCCAGTCTACTGGAAGCCAGGCTGAGCAGCCCCTGAGGGCACTCCTGCCTGGCCGGACCTGGCTGGGAGGACCCAGCCAAGGAGCTTCCCAGACTCTGGCTCCCCTGCTGGCTCAGGCTGGCACCGCTGCATCTTGTTCTAGGTCAGCAGCCGCTGGAGGCGCCAGGGGCTAGCAGTAGGGACTGCAGTGGGGCTGCTGAACTGTGGGCTGGGCGGGCTCCCTTACTGGTTCTACACTGTTGTCAGCTTGGGGGGGCTAAGGTGGGGCCTGGAATCTGCTCAGCGCCCATTTCTTTTTTTTTTTTTTAAGATTTATTTATTTATGCATACAAGCACTGGGGTACAGGCTAGAGGTGTGGGGTGGTGACAGAATCCACCAGACAGAGCAGGATGCAGAACAGGCAGACTGACAGAAACACACTGCTGAGGGGAGCAGCGGGTGAGGCAGGAGAGGTCTGCTGCACCCTGTGGGTCCCCTCCCTGGCCAGTGGCAGGGATCGAACTCATGCTGCAGTGGCTGCGGTTTGCTTCATAGTGTGTTGCTTAACCCACTGCGCCACCAGGGAGGCCCTCAGCGCCCATTTCTCTGCCTTGTCTCGGAGCAGAACTTTGCAACCCATGCAGGTTAGATGCCGACTCACCACATTTGCCTCTCACCATCACGTCGTAGCCGCCTCTGGGCATCACCTGCTCTCCTGCTTTCTTAATCCTGCCCTTTGCGTTGACTCACGGTTCAAGGTGGATTACTCGGTGTTCCCCAAGCCACGTATCTGTGAAATCACAGCTCTGATGTGCCTGTCATTTTTCTCAATGCACGGAAAAATAAACACATGCCTGTGAATATAAGGATTTGTGTCTGCCTGGCTCCTGGAGTCCCGGGTGTACCCCCCGAGGCTGTGTCCCACACTTTGGGGACCATGGAGGCACTGACACCTCTTCCAGCAGCCCAGAAGGGGATTCAGCTCTTTATCCGAGAGGCCGAGGGAGTGGGAAGGTTTGCCCAGGCCACAGCACCAGCAAGCGGCGAGCAGGGAGCGCGGCTGCCTCCTCGGACTTGCAGCTGAGGCCTGAGTGGGTCCAAGGAGACAGGTCCTGGGTGCCCTCTCTTGTCGTGGAGCCTGGGGGCTGGGTCCCGAGTGCCCTTTGGAGAATAACTGAGGAAAGAATAAGCCAGGGAATCGGGGCGGTAGCTGTGTGGGTCGTGGGAACCTGGAGGAAGAGCCCCAGGCCAGTAGAGGCCCGGTGCTGTGTGCCCCTTCTCACAGCCAGAGCATGCTGCCTCTGGGCCCAGCAGGCGGCTGTCCCTGTGTTGGCAGAGAGCTGACGTGAGTAGGCCCGGCCAGGCTCCGCGTCCCCCCTCTCTTTTGATCTTTGCAGCAGTCCTGGCAGGAGAGACGGTCTCCCCATCTTTTTTATGCATACAAGAACTGAGTACAGGCTGGAAGTGTGGGGGTAAAAGGATCCACCAGAGACAGAGTGGGGAGCAGAACAGGCAGGTGGACTAAAATACACTGCCGAGGGGAGCAGCGGGCGGGGCAGGAGAGGTCTGCGGCGCCATGTGGGCCCCTCCCTGGCTGGGATCGAACTAGTGCTGCAGTGGCTGCGGAAGCCCCACAGTGCGGCGCTCAGCCCCTTGTGCCACCAGGGAGGCCCAGTCTCCCCATCTCATAGATGAAGGAAGGGAGACTCAGACTTGACTTTCCCCAGGTCACAGAGCCAGTGGGAGGGGGAAGCTAACCAGAGGTCAGGGACCCCAAATCCGGTCATCCCCAGAGCCCAAGCAGCCCCACCTAGAGGCACGTGAGAGAGAGAGCGCGCGTGTCCGTGCAGGTGCCAGTGAGCGAGCATGTGCGTGAGGGTGTGAGTGCTGGTGTGTGCACGTGGGGGGGTGTGTGCACTTGTACTTGCCGTCCAAGGGGATCACACCATTTGGGTGCATGGCCGCCGGTGCCCCTCAGAGCTGCCCCCCGCTGCTCTGCTGACGGCCCTCTCCTCTCCCTCCCATAGCCTCCTGCACTGCACCGAGGCCGGCTCTGGTGTCCGTGAGCAGAGAGGGTGACTGAGTCGCGCCCAGGCTGAGCCCTGGCCCGGCTTTGTACCCAACGCCGCCTACCCTGAGGTGAGAAGTCGTTCTGGGCTGCGGGGCCCGGGGGCACAGGGTGGGGTCCCTGCGCGGAGAGGCCGTGGCGGGGTGTTCTTCTCTGCTGGTGGCCTCCTCTGTCCCCACAGCAGTCAAGTCCAGGCAGTCTGAGGGGGCAGCACCCTCCTGCCAGCCCTTCTGTGGCAGGGCTCTGGGGGCTCGCTCAGCTGCCAGGCGCTCCTGAGGGTCTGGTTTCTTGCCTGCACCCTCCCAGTGGTTCCTATGTGGAGAGGTCTCCAGTGATGAGCAGAAGACTCTGTCCTTGGCTCTGTCACTTTATTGGCCGAAGGACCATGACTCCAGGTTAGGAGGGAGTGGGAGTGTGTGAACTGAGTCGGTAAGGTCCAGGAAACTACCAAGAAACTGGTGCTCTCTCTGATGTGTGGAGTTTAAGGGCACTGCAAGCCAGAGTCTGCCTGCAGACCCAGGCACCTCCAGGGCAGGATGAGGCTCACCCTGGTGTGTGTTTGTGCGTGACAAGCACTGGCAACCAGGTGACCCTAGCTCCGTGTGAGCAGAGCAGATGGCCCCTTGGCCTCTATCACAAGGGGCAGGAGACCCAGAATGTGGGGGTTCGGGCGCTCCCACCCTTTGCCCACGTGAGGGGCCCGCTGTAGGCTGAACTGCTCTGTTCTCATTTTCAAAGGGGAAGACCTCGCGGCTGAGTGGGCAGTGGGTCTTGACCCCTCTCCTAAAGAGCTGGTGACAAACGTGCTGTGGCTGAGGCCCACCGCAATTGCTCTCCCAACCAGGAAGCTGACTGGCTGGATCTCCTTCCCCACCAGGCCTTGTTTTGCAGTCCAGTTTTGGAGATCAGAATAGTCCTGCTGATCATTTTGTCTGAGATGGAATGAGCAGCTCATTAGCCATTCCGGTTTAACCCGTGATTGCTTCTGGGCGATGGGGAGAGAAGTTGGGGTTGTCTGGAGGCACTGGGGACAGGAGTGTGAGGAAGGTGGGGTACTGGGCCCTGCCCCTATTCCCCCTTTACCCCCCTGCCCCGACCTAGGGGGACCCACCCCCCACCTCCCTGCTGCCCAGGGGGCTGCTCAGCAGTTGGGGAGGTGGAGGGCTGGCAGCGAGGCCCCTCTCTGTTGGGGGCCGGGGAGCTTGGATGAGGGGAGTCTTGAGCCTTAAAGGCTGCAAGATTCTTTGAACGTTCTTTGAAAATGTTCTATTTTTCTGATTATAAAAGAAAGCCACGTGTTCTTTATTGAAAATGTGAATGCTTGGGTGTTTTGCCTGTCAGTCTTTTGCAAAATATGTATTTATGACATAATTGGGAGCAAACTGTACTCACTGTTTTCTAACCTGCCGTTTGCACTTAATACTATACCGAGATCATTTTCTTATCATTAAATATTTTTCTGTGATGTGATTTTTAATGGCAGCATAATGTTCCAGCCGGTGCGTGCCAGGGTATGTTGATCCAATGCTCTGCTGTGTGTTTTGATTGTTCCCAGCAGTTTGCCACTATGAGTAATGCTGCCTAGAAGGCGCTGAGCAGGATGGAGTGTGCAGGCTTGTAAAGGGCTTTGGGTTTGGGGAGGGTCCAGTCTAAGGAGAGGTGCAGAGGTAGGGAATTTGGGGGTACTTGGGAATCACTGTGCCCTAGAGGGGAGCAGGGCTGGGCACAGGAGACTTGGAGACCACACTAAGGAGCTGAGACTTGACAGAGCTTGGAACTTTCGGAGGAAGCCTGGAGGTGTCTCCGCCTCCTCTCCCTGCTCCTTCAGTGCTGCCGTGGTCAGAGGGGCGGGGGCAGATGGAGACTGGGGGAGGGGCAGGCAAGGCTGGGGCTCCAGCTGCCACAGCCCTTGGCCTCTTGCCCACTGGGTCCGTGCAGGCAATCACACCCCACTCTTGCTGGGGAGCTCTGCCTGGTCTCCTCCTGCAGGGGATGCGCATTATACCCCCTCCGCCCCTCAACTCTTACTGACCCCTGAATCAGCATAGCTGGCGGGGAAGTCAGTGGTCTCTCACCGTGGGGAGCTGGGAGGGGACCTGGGGATGTCTTCCTGGTGGCTTCCCTGACCTCTGGCCCTGCCCAGCACCTTTCCTTTGAGCAGATCTGTGTGTCCCACTCTGCTCCCACCCTGAGTGGGATTTGCCGTGGGCCCCCCAAACCCTTTCCTGTTCCTGCATACACCAGGCGCTGACTCAATGGTTAATGAAGTCATCCGTTCATTCAGTGGCTCATTTTCATTCACTCAGGGATTCTCTATGCCCAGCACCCACAGGAGTCAGGCAGGCCAGGCCATTGTCCTCATGGAGCTGAAGCACCAACGGTATCGACAGAACAAAACCAGATACGCAAAATTTGTGTTAAAGGTAAAGAAGTGACAGGTGCTGTGAAGAAAAATAAAGCTGTGCAGAGAGTGATGGGGAGCCCCAGGGCGGCTGGAAAGGGCCCTTGGAGCAGAGCCCTGAGGGGAGAACTGGTCTCGGAGGTCTGTAGACTCGGCCTGGACACTCAGCTGGGAACAGCCAGTGGGGTGCAGAGAGGGGCTGAGGAGTGGGCTTGTGGGTCTGAGTTGGAGAGCGAATGGCGGTGGCTCCTGGCTCCTGGGCTCCCTCTCACTGCAGTTAGGCGGTCCCGCTGCCGCTCCAGAGGGAGATGGCTCCGCCCGGGGCTGGAGGAGTGGGTATGTGCTGGGGAGATCAGAGCCTGGGACGCGCTGGGTGGCGGAGTCTGGCTCAGCTGGGCAGCGGGGGCGGAGGGTGGGTTTGGAGGACTGCTGAGAAGCTGCGTGTGAGACGCCAGTCTCCACGTGCCGAGGCCACGCAGACCGTGCTGGGGGCAGGCTGGGTAGCCGGGGCTGTGCACGTAAATACGGGGTTGTCAGAGCTGGGGGTTTAAAGCCTCTGAGACTGGACAAGGTCGTGCAGAGGAGTCCAGACCTCACTGCTCGGGCGGATGCTTCCTGCCATGGGTGGGCCTGTTCCTCCAGCCTTGCGGGCTCGTGCTAGACTTGCCGGCCTGGAGAAACTGCTGCCCGCTCATCCTCCTGACTGCTCCCAAATAGCCTGGTGGCTGGCACCATCATTCTGTGACGTTCTCCAGGGTCTTGGTGAGCAGGGGCCGCTGCTGGAGGGCCATATCCGCTCACCCTTTCCCCCCCATAGGGAGCCTCATTGGTGAGGCTGGGGAAGCCCCGCCCCGAGAGCCCTGCTGCGGCACCACTGAGCCTGCCTTGGAGTCACCCTCTTTCTCAAAACCCCGAATTCCTCCGTGTTATTTAAGGCCTGTCATCAGCTGGCTCAAACCCACACTCCCTGCTCCCTTCACTGCTCCTCCGCCAGCTGGGTCTCACCTTCCAGGGTGTGGTGGCGGCAAGGGACACAGCAAGTTCCCGATGGTTCCGGCAGCCGGGGAGACCCGGGAGCCCTCAGTGGCTTTATGCTTTTGTTATCAGAGGCGACACCAGAGGCGGCCAGGCACACGGCAGGCAGGGTGCTGGGCGCATCTCCACTCTGGGCGTCTCTGCGTCTGCTGCTGCCGCTCTCGTCTGCTTCTCTTCTGTTCTGCCGGGTCCTCGTGACGCCGCCCTTAGAGCCCGTGTCTCAGCCCAGGTGCACCCACCTGCGCACGCCCACTCAGACGCGCGTGCAGCCGCAGGTGCCGTCATCACACCAGTGGCGGGCGGGGGGGACGGCTGACCACGTCTCTGACCCTGCACAGGGCTTCCTTTTCGAGTGCCCCTCCCATGCAAGTGTGGTGCCAGAGGGCACGGAGCAGGTTCTCAGTGATCCCGGCAGACGGGTCACGGACTCCTGGAGCCCTCGGTGGCTTTTTAGGGCTTTATTGTATCATTACATCAGAGGCGACAGGTACACGGCAGGCAGGGGGCCGGGGAGCTCCTAGCCCCTGGCAAATCTCACTCTCTCTGGGCTCTCTGGTCTCTGTTTTCTCTGCTTCTACCCTGCTCTTCTCTCTCCTTCTGGCGTCCTCGTGACGCCGCCCTTATGCGCCCGTGGCTCAGCCCGGGTGCGCCCACTGCGCGTGCCCACACCCTGCTCACGGTGCCTCCAGCAGGCGCGGGCAGGACGCAGGTTCCGTCATCGACACCAGTGGCGGGAGGGCGGAAAAGCCTGATCGCTTTTCCATTTACCCTGCACTAGTCACCACCAAATCCCACCTCTTCTGCAGAGTCTGCCCTGGCTCTCCAGCTGCTCAGCCCCTCTGGATGCCACTTATACTTTTCACCTTGCCCCACCCCCATGCCCGCGGCCTGCATGAGCTGCCCTGTGGTTTTGCTCTCGTCATCCTAGGCCTGCCTTCATCTCCCCTCCTCACTGGTCCCTTTGTTTCCTGACCACATGCTGCCCTGCCCTGGCCGTCATGAAAGCGCTTCCCTAATGGGATTCTCAAAACCGGGGTGCCTAAGCCCGGAGCTTCATCAGGACCACCCAGGGTGCTGTTTGAGAGAGGGGCCTGATCCGGGCGTGGTGCCAGCAGGGGCACAGAGCAAGTTCTCGATGATTCCAGCAGACAGACGGGTCAGAGAAGGAGTCCTGGAGCCCTTGGTGGCTCTTCATGCTTTTATTATCAGAGGCGAGCAGGTTCACGGCAGGCTGGGGGCCGGGGGCTGGCAGCCTCCCAGCCCCGGCGCATCTCACTCTCGGCTGCTTTGCTGCTGCTTCCCTTGTCCTCCCGTCCTTCTCTCTGCCTCTGTCTCTCCCCTGCTCTGCTGCTCTTCTTCTGCTGGTGGTCTCATGACGCCGCCCTTATATGCCCGTGTCCAGACCCAGGTGCGCCCACTTGCGCATGCCCACTCAGGCACGCGTGCAGGATGCAGGTGCCGTCATCCCACCAGCGGTGGGAGGGCGGGAAAGCCTGGTCACTTTCTCTGACCTACACAGGGCTGCTGCAGGAGGCCAGGGACCTGGGAGATTAACAGGCCCCACAGTCACCTCTGATGCTCAGCCAGGTGGGCACTCCTGCAGGGAGCACACATGTCCCTGAGGGCGTGGCCCCTCACCTTCACTCACACTCCTCCAGGGATGCGATTCTCCAGGGCAGCCTGGGCCCTGGAGGCTGTGCTTCCTTGCGCTGAGTTGAGCCTCCCTCCCTCACGCCTCTGTGGCCCAGGCCACAGCTAGCCTAGCACCTCGTAACTCTCCTTTCCTAATCCCAGGGCCGGGGGAGTGGGGGGGGGGAAAGACTCAGGAGATGTCTGTGGCTTCTTGAATGGAGACTTGCCCCTCCACCCTGGCCGGCCTGGAGCAGCGCCCTGAGGCTGTGCCCCAGCAGCCAGCCTGTCCCATCTCCGCTGAGGCAGCATCACGCTGGTGTCTGGGGCTCTCGTGTTCCAGCGCATCCTCTCCCTCATCCCACTTCATTCTTGTCACAACGGTGTGGAAGATGGATGCTCGTATGGCGTCATCCTCCCCACGAGTGCTTATGGAGCGCCACCGTGTGCCAAGCAGTGCACTGGTGCTGTGGACCAGGCCGGTTTGGAGGGGAGCCGGGCCTGGGCCGCCACTCCGTGCCTGGGCCGAGTCAGCACTGCAGCCAGGTGTGAGAGTTGGCCACGCTGCTCCTAGCAGTGCCACAGATGGGGGCCTTGGGTCTCGGCCCAGGAGTCGGAGCTGGAAACCGGGGTGTCGGCAGGGCTGCTCCTCCTGAGGGCTGTGGGGCGCTCTGCGGCTGCAGGCTCTGTCTTGCAGGCAGACAGCCGCTGCTCCTGTGAGTCTGCGTGGCGCGCCGTGGGCCTGTCTGTCCATGTTTGCTCTTCTTACAAGGACATCAGCCGTAGCAGAGCGGGGCCCACCTGGCTCCGGCGTCACCTCATCCTAATGAGCTAATCACATCTGCCATGACCCAGTTTCCAGAGAAGCCTGCGTTCTGAAGTCCTGCGGTTTGGAAGCTCAGCATATAAATTCATAGCTCGGAGCAGGCTGTGACTTGACCCGGTGCCTCCACAGCAGCGACCTGGTCTGCAGTGGACCAGCTGGCTGGGCGCTGGCCTCTCAGGCCTTGAGTTGTGCTGCGGAGTGCCGGATGCGCTGCGTGTCAGGACAGACGGAGGCTCCGCCATCACGGCCCACACAGCCTTCTAGGGTTCGTCTCAGCCCGGGGTGATAATTCAGCCTGGAGCGCGGTACCCGGTGTGTGCGGTGACAGCCCAGTCCCCGTGTGCTCAGCTGGGACCGGGGGAGGGGCTGCCCGGCTCTGCACCTCTACCTGGTTGCTTGGCCCAGTTGCTTTCACTTCCGGGCCTCAGTCTGCCTGACCGTGAATTGGGAACCAGCCTGTCTGCCTTGTGTCCTACGGTGAGGCTCAGGTCCAAGTTCTCAGAAGAGTGAAGACGACAGGCTTGGCTCATGCTCGTTTACATCGACTCACGCTCACGCGCAGACGTCTGTTCAGTGTGGCTGTTTGCTGGTCTCTGTGCTAGCCCCAGGGACCAGAGGTGGGCTAGCCACGCCCTGCCTGTGGGCGCGGAGGCGCAGGAAGGTGGCACTCAGGGCTCACTCGTAGCCACACGGCCCAGGACCCTGTCCCAGCTCTGCCTCGCGCTGGTGGTGTGAATGTAGCAACGCGCTTAAGCGCTCCGGTGTCTTCATCAGTAAACTGGAAAGAGCACAGCGCCTGCCTTGTGTGGAGTAAGCAGGTTGGCGCATGTAAAGGGCTTAGAGCCCCGTAACAAATGCTCAGGAAATATAATTCCAAGTTCTCAGCTACAGGACAGTATAATGGAAGGTGGCAAGGGGGTTCTGGGGGGCTCTGAGTGCAGTGTTGGGGAGCCCAGCAGTGTGGGTCCTGTCCTGTCTGGGGGGGCGGCTACCACCCTGCTGACCCTTTAGCCGCCTGCTGCTCTTTGCTCCGAGTGTGGGAGCTTCGGGTGTAGGTAGTGAGGGGGTATGGCACAGGTACCCCCAAAGGGAGGGGTTCAAGGCCTCCTGGCATCCTGGTGGGGCCCAGCGGGCCTGTGTAGGTGAGATGGAGCTGCCACCCCAGCTTCAGCCCCCTGGCATGCTCCACCTTTGGGCAGGGGTGTCAGGGAGCTTGTATATTAACCTTTGTGTTTAGACTGTGGGTTTGGGGAGAGGAGATGATGGGGAAGCAAAATTAAAATTCTTCTTTGAGAAGTTAACAACTTCCCAATTAAAGGATTCTTATTTGTGAGATGCCTTGGAGTCCTTTTCAATCAAGAGGCTCTTCTGAATAATAAAAGGACTTGAGAAGAGGTTGGAGAGAGAGTGGAGAATGGAGCCTGAGCTGCGGGAGGGAAGGTTGGGGGTTGCTGAGATGGGCACCCCTGGCCTGGAGGAGGATGATGGTTTTTTTTAAACATTTATCTATTTATGCACACAAGAACTGGGGTACAGGCCAGAGGTGTGTAGGGAGAGGATTCACCAGAGACAGAGCCGGGAGCAGAACAGGCAGATCCACTGAAATACACTGCTGAGGGGAGCAGCGGGCGAGGCAGGAGAGGTCTGCTGCACCATGTGGGTTACTCCCTGGCCGGGATCGAACTCGTGCTGCAGTGGCGGTGGATGCTTCATAGTGCGGTGCTTAACCCGAAATGCCACCAGGGAGGCCCTAGGATGGTGGTTTGTGATGGGGGTGGGATGAGTCTGCAGCTGCTTCTGCTCAGGGTGGGGTAAGGCTGGCTTGGGGGCATGGGGAAGGTACAGAGGGGCACTAGTTTCCTGCTCCCACGCGCCTTGTGCCCCGCAACCCACTCGTGCTTTTCCATGAGGGAAGAGCTAGAGGAAGCTGGGTGTGTGACAGCTATCCAAAATGATGAACGAGGCCTGGCCCCCGTGCTGAGGAGCAGCCAGTCTGGATGGGGCGGAGTTGGCTTGGCTTCTGAGGCCCCGGACCCCCATGCCCGTGCCGTCACCCTCACCTTGGCTCAGCCCTCCGGGTGACATTCCGGCTGTGGTTTTGTTGCTGTTTGGTGGGTGCATTCACCTGCCTTTAGCCTAATCCCCCTGCCCCCCTCCCCCCACCAGCTGCTTTCCCGGAAGATCAGCTCTATCCTGCAGGGGCTGGGCGCGGTGGCCCTGGAGAGTTACCCCCTCAGACCTGCTAGGGTTGGTTCACCTCATCTACCTGAGTGCCTAGAATGAGAGCAGCTGCTACCTGAACCCACGTACAGGTGAGGGAGCAGAGCAGGGGCCAGAGGAGTGAGGTGACCCCTCCGTGCAGAGAGGGGTTCGTGCTAGAAGGGGCTTCTCTTTCCATATCCCCCGCAGCCTTCGGGTCACTGAGCAGGAGGAGCCAGAGGGGACACCGGCCCGGGCCCTCCCCTCTATGGGCAACTGGGGCACTCCCCAGGCCCACAGGGTCTTCCCCCAGGAGTCCCCAAGGCTATTTGAGGAGACGTGACTTGGCTCTGCGTCCAGGCGGTGTGGAGGGTGTGGAGGGTGGCGGGAGTGTTCAGCTCAGGCCTGCTGCCCCCTCCACTGTCTGGCAGTGAGGTTGTCTGTGTAAATACCCAGAACCGTGAGAGCCGGGCCTCTGAAAGGTCAGCTCACCACGCGGGCACTCCCTGGGGTTCTGGGCCAGGCCATTAATCGGGAGGGCATGATGGACTGGCTGGGGACAGGGAGGGCAGGGGATGGCCCGGGAGATGGGGGGCTCCAGGGAGGGCAGGGTGGGCGCTGCAGGCCCAGGGGAGGCTCCTGACCAGGCTGGGGGCTGGGGGACTCTGGGTCACAGTCTGTGTGGCCGTGAGCGAGTAACCTGCTCTGGACCCCAGTTCTTCCCGGTGGGGCAGGTGACAGTGGGACCGAGGGGGTCAGAGGAATAGCGTGTGTGCGAGCTGTGGGCCGGCGGGTGTGACTTAGCAGCGCCGTGTGGGGGGCTGGTCTCATCCCCGCCTGCCCCTTGGGCAGGTGCCCGCTTCTCTGCCTTAGCCCCGTCTGCACAATGGCCTCCCGACGCTGCTCTTGCGTGCAGAGGCGTGCTCGCCGTCAGTCAGCGGCCTCCGTGCCTTCCCTCCCCGGGCATTCATGAGGCTCTCCCTCCGGAGCACCCAGTTGGCTTTGCGGGCTTGGTGGCTACAGGAGCAGGTGACATCACACCTGCCATTGGGGGGAAATGTGGTGTTAGAAAGGCTGGGGTGAAAGACTGTGAACCCCAGGAAAGGGGAGGAGAGGAGGACTGGAGAAGTCAGAGAGGGCTTCCTAGAGGAGGCTGCGCCTTAGAATCAGGAGGACTTGAGGCAGGGGGTGGGGTGGGAGGAGTGTGGAGAGGGCACCCCTGGTTGGGGAGTGTGTGAGCAAAGCCCCCACAGGAGGGGCCAGCAAGGCTAGTGCGCTTGGCGTGGGCGTGGTTAGGTGTCAGGGGGGCCCCAGCCCTGCAGGCCTGGCGGTCGCAGGAGACTAGGAGGTGGAGTGGGACAGCCGTCTCCTGACACGGGGCAGGGGCGTGGCACACACGCAGCCCGGAGGACAGGACAGAACCTGGTGTGGGGGCTGCAGAGAGCGTGGGGTTCCATATTGGGGCCATCATGTACAGGACTCCCCAGGCCTGTAGCCTAGCGGTGCTGGCGGACTTCTGGGGAGGAGGCTGGCGCCTGGTCAGAGCTGGCGGGATGGGCCCTGGGAGGCTCTGAAGGAGGTATTGGCCCGCGACTTGTGGACAGCTCACTGCCAGAATGAGGAACGAGGGGCCTGGCCAAGAGCGGAGATGTGGCGTCTGGGCTGCTCCCCTGTCGGGCAGCAGGGCCTGGATCAGACTTGCTCTTGTTTCTCTGCACTGTGACCCCAACTGAGGGGGTGTCACTCAGCCTCATTCTGAGGGGTTGGCCCATGACTGGCCTATTCCACGCCAGAGTTCAAACCTGAACCCCAAACATATTGCCTTTTCAGTGGCCCACACTGCTCCCCAGGGCTGTGGGTTTTCGGGGTGATGGCTTCTCAGACGTTCCTGGGCAGGCTCAGCATGCAGCCTTCCTTTCTCCTCGGGGAGGCCTGGGTGTGGGGTGTGACTCGGTGGTCTACAGCGCCGGGGTGGGTGACCCTGGGCCCTGAGGGGTGTGCTGTGCTCCCCTTCTCTGTGGGCTGAGGGCAGAGGCGGCCTGTCTCAGCCACCAGCCTGCTCCTGCCTCTGAACCACTGAGGGAGGCTTTAACATCTCCCCCAAATTAGAACCTATGAGTTTCTCAAGACAACGAAAAGTTTCCCTAATAATAGAGGAGGCGCACTCGGGCAGACGCTAAGTGAAGGCAGTGAATTCCAGGACTCTTCCCGAAGGTACGGTGCGCGTGGGTGAGTACTGTAAGGAAGTGTTTGCTGGCCAGAGGCTGGTTCTCACCGCACGGGCTGTAGGGAGGGTCTTGGCTCCAGGTGCTGCCGTCTCTCTGGTCTGCGTAGGGTTCCCGCTGGACAGCCTTACCTCTGGGCATCTGGACCTTCCTACAGACTTCCAGACCCTTCTGTGGGGCTCTAGGGACTCCCTCTGTCTTTCCAGCATCTTTGTTTGTAAGGGGTGGGGTTCCTTCTGTCATGGTCGTCCTGCTCACCCACACAGCAAAGCTAGGAGATGATTCCGGTCCTATCCCCATCATAAAGATGAGGAAACTGAGGCTTGCAAGCTCAGTTGCAGTGGATGGGCCCAGACCTGGGCTTGCATCCCTGGTTCCCTATAACTGTTTCCTGGAGTTATTTGGAGAAAAGGAGCCGGATCACAGGGCTGCGCCACGAACCCACCGACCTGCTCCCTTGCCTGAGTGCAAGAGGGGGCTGAGGCCTCCTGAAGCTGGGTCCGGAGAGCCGCAACAGGGTCCCCGGCCACCCCCGCTGACGTTGGCTGACCTGTCCTTCCATCCGTTCATTCATTCGCTCCTCAAGTGTTCGTGAATCCCTGGCGAGTGCGGATGTCAGTGAGGTTTTGTTCTGGGGACACAGCCCCTAGATCATCATCATCATCATCATCATCACCGCATGCGCGCATGCACACACGGATGTACGCACACACACAAGCATGCACGGATGTATGCACACATACACAGATGTATGCACACACATGCACAGATGTATGCACACACATGCATGGATGTATGCACACACAAACACATGCACACATGGATGTATGCACATGTGCACAATGTCTGCCCTCAGGTGATTTCCACTCTTGAGAAGAGTGATAGAATGTGGTGAATTTAGGAGGCAAGTAAGCAGGGCTGTGACAGAAGAGCTGAGATGGAGCGATGGTCCCAGCGGACCTCCCGGGAGGCAAAGGGCCGGAAGGCCAGAAGCAGAGAGCGGCTGGTGGGGGGACTGCTGGTGGGGGGACTGCGGGGGGAGCGGGGATGGGGCGGAGGCCTTGGTGGCCCTGCTGAGGGGCGGGTTACGGTGCCCAGTGATGGTGCCCAGTGACGGAGTGAGCATGGTGGAGGCTCTGGGGAGCGCTAAGGGAGAGTGACAGGACCTGGCTTTTTTGCGCTTTCCAAATGCCCCCTGGCCGCTGTGTGGAGAGCCAGGGGGGCAGAGTGGGTGGCAGGGAAAGCAGGGGCCCTCCTGGGGAGGACGTGCAGGTCTGAGGGAGAGCAGTGGGTCACGGCAGGGTCATACCCTGTCTGCGGGGCCGTGAGAGAGCGGTAGATGGGGACAGGCTGGGGATCGGCCAGAGGTCAGGGAGGCTGTGGTCCTGGCAGGAGAGACCAGGTCATTCTGAGCAGCAGGCAGCAGGGGCCGCTCCTGTTGGGGAGCAGGCAGACTTGCCAAAAGGCAGGTTTCGGTGTACTCGGCTCGCATGTTATACTCGTCGCTGTTGGGGCCTCCTGTGTGCCTACGTTCTCAAGTCCGCTTGCCCGCGCGTCCTGAGGCTTTGTCCTCACACGTTGCTTCATCTCACTGCCAAGTCCAGTTTTCAGATGCAGAAACTGAGGGTCTCTGAGCCGCGCTGGGCCTTCCTCTAGGCCTCCCGTGTGGAGACGAGGGGGTGACAACAGTGAGGCTTGGTAGGAGGCAGGAGGAGACTCAGAGAGCCCGTGCTGTCTCTTGCTGCTATCTGCCAGTGCACGCGTGCGCGTGCAAACACACATGTGTTGGGCCCATTAACAAACAGAGAAATAAATTAACAAGTGTTCAACCCACCAAATGTTCCTTCTGCTCTGTATAATAGAGCAGGGGAACATAATTTTCCCCTGGAGCAAATTGCCACAGCTGAACCTGCTCCTTGTTTTCCTCTGAAGACTGCTTAAAATTCTGGACTGCTTGTTGATTTCAGGTCCTTGTCCTGTTTGCCTCCTGTCCCCCACCTCTGGCTGCTCCCCTCCACCTTCCTCACGCTGAGCCTCAGAGGAGGCGGCTTGTCACAGGGCACCAGTCCTTACCCAGCAGAAGGGGGGGCTGAGGGACTGAGGGTGTGCTGAGCAGGACGCCATGCCCAGGACTGGCGGGGAGGACCCTGGCTCTCCACGGAGCCTGCGCAGACATGCCACGTGACTCGGGCAAGTCACAGTCCCCCTGGGCTTTGGCTTCCCCTGGCAGAGTGGGGCCGGACACTCCTGCTGGCCTACGTGACCGTGCCTTATGGTGTGTAGAGCACTGTGTAAGTGCGAACCCCCTTTCTAAAGACACCATGTGCAGAGAATGGGGCTGTAGTGGCAGGAAAGGTGGGCACTGGAGCAAGTTCGGGATGGTTCTGGGCAGACGGGTCAAGGAAGGAGAGTCTTGGAGCCCTCGGTGGCTTTTATGCTTTATTTAGTAGAGGTGGCCAGGTACACGGCAGGCAGGGGTGCCGGGGAGCTGGGAGGCTGGCAGGCCTCCGAGCCCCCAGCGCATCTCACCCTCTCGGCTGCTGCTTCTCTCTCTCTGCTGCTGCTGCTCGTCCTGTCGGTTCTGTTGGTCGGTCCAGTCCTCGCAGTTCTGGCGTCCTCATGATGCCCACCCTGGAGTGCTCGCAGCACCGCAGGTGTCCATCATCACAGTGGTGGGGCGGTGGAAAGACCTGATAGTTCTCTGACCCTGATAGTTTCTCTGAGTACCCTGATCATTTCTGTCATTCGGAGCCCAGCCTGGGTTTTCACTTACCTTACAGCTGGAGCCAGGGGGCAGGGGGTGAAGCCTTTCAAGGCTGACTCCTGACTGGCTCTGGCCTGGCTGTTAACTTTGACGGAAGCAGGAGGGGCCCCTGGGACCTAGTGCTCAGCAGCCATGACATTCCGCCTCCTACCTCACCCTCCAGGGGTCCGGCAGTGTCCCACCAACCCCCAACAGTCACTGTGCTCCTCTGCAGGGGAGTTAAACCCCAAAGACACCACTGAGGCTTTGTGGGCCTTATGGAGGATGGACCCGTGGGTGGTCAGAGGTCTGACCGGCTGGGATCCGGCCTCTCTCGCCCTGGGGTGGCCTCTCCAGGAAGCTCTCCTTGGCTTTGACAGAGGGCAGCAGGGGGCACTAAAACTGGCCAGGGCACTGCCCAAACAGTTTCCCGGTCACGGAATCTTCACTCACGTGCACAATTGCAAGACGACACAGGCTCAGAGAACAACAACAAAGGGATTTATTTAACAAACCAGGGAAAAACAAAGAGTTGCTGAAACCAAAGATGGCCTTTACCTACCCAAAGCCATGCCCATTAGGTCTCAGTCCTGCACAGAAGCAGTTAAAACGGCGTCCTCTCGCCACTGAGACGCCCGGGCAGCAGGCCCCGTCTAAGATGGCGTCTTCCTGCCCCTGCGGACACGCGGCAGCCAGGCTGTAGGCCAGATTCCAGCTCTGAAGACAGCAGAAGACACGACAGGAGACGCCCTGAGCTGCCCCAGCACAACCCCAGACAAGCGACACTCACGACAGCAGCCACCGACAACCCGACAGGGGCCACACCCACGCAGCTCAAAGACTGGCGGGGTGGGGGCCAAACCCCCTTACCTCCTGCTAAGGCTACAGGAAGAAGACCCCTTTCGCGCCCCCTTCTGCTGTACCTTGATTGCTATCCATTGCCCCGCCCACTCTTCGCAGTCTCCCTGGGGCCATCTACCTCACCAGCTGCCCTCTGGGGGCACCACCTGCAACAGCCCTTTGGCTTCAGCCACTGCTCACAGGTGCACCACGTGTCTCGGTCTGCTCAGCTGCTGTCCCAGCTTTGGCAGCTGAAGTCTGAGGCGGGGTAGTGGGCGTGCTTGGGCTCTGGCGAGGCTCTTCCTGGCTTGTAGTCCACCGGGGTCAACTGCAAGGGCGCCCCATAACTACACTGGGACTTGAGCTGCTTCTTGGATGAGGACACAGCTTGGGGGAGTTTCTGCCTTCACTCTCGGAGGTGTGGTGGGTGGGCTCCATGCCCAAATGTCTCCCCATATCCTGGCTGCTGTTGGTCGTCCGAAGTGGGGGAGCATCCAGGGAGGCACACATCATGTTCTACCCTTTAGTGACCCACAGGGAAAACTTCAACCCTCCTTGGTCTGTTTTTCATTCTGATCTCATATACACACACACACACACAGAGGTGACTGAGAAATGATGGTTGTGTCAACTAACTTAATTGTGGTCATGATTTCACAATGTTTCTGTCGCTCAGTAACCATGCTGCGCTTTTAAAAATACATAGAATATTTGAACCCTATAGCTTTACTTCTGCTTCCTCCTTGTCCCAAGAACCCAATTTAATATTTGTTCCCTATACCCATGGTCAGGTATGTAGCTATAACCTCATCTGGCCAGTGAACGCCTATTTATCCTGCAAATCCCCTCTCAGCAAGGCCTCCCCTAGCCCGCTGGGTTAGTTGGTCCTTCCTCTGAACTCCCTTAACATCCTGGGCTTCCCTACTCCTGTACTCAGCTCCCTGGATGGTCCTTGTTGGGGTGATGTCTGCGTCACTGCTGGATCCTGATATCTCCCTACCGTCTGGCCCCACAGTTGTCCATGTGGTGAACGAATGGATACATATTTATTGAGCACCTATTAGTCCAGGCACTAATTTTGGTTCTGGGAGGTCTGGAGTGTACATTCTAGTAGGAGAGACAGATGTTGAACAAGGTGCATAGCAAGGTACGGATTGTGTTTGTTATTGATTATGGCAAGGAAAAAATCGGGGGAGGGGGAAAGGAAATATCAAGGGAGGGGGTGCCTCAGTGTGGGGGGTGCCTCAGTGTGACGGTGCCTTTTAGGCAAAGTCCTGAAGTTTGAGGGAGCCCATGGCACCTGGGGGGAACACTCAGCAGAGGCGGCAGACTCCCCCATCCTGCCCTATATGGTAGGAGCATGCCTGGGTCTGTGAAGAACAGGGAGACCAGAGAGGCAGGAGAGGGAGAGGGAGGACAGGAGACTGGGAACAGATGGCAGAGAGCAAACGGGGCCAGAATTTTGAGATCATAGTAAGGACTTTGGCTTTTGCTCTGAGTGAGGTGGGAGTCACCATAAGGTTTACGGAGAGACATCAGTGACTTGAGTTTTATGCGTCCCCCTGGTTCTGTGTCAAGGAGACTGTGGGAGACCTCCCTGGCGGGAGGGGGAGGTTTTTGCAATAATCCAGGCGAGAGGGAGGCTGCTCGACCAGAGGGGTGGCCGAGGGAGTGAGAAGAGGTTAAATGCTGCGTGGATTTTAAAGGTGAAACCAACAGAGTTTGCTGATGGTGGATGAGGAAGGGAGGAGTTAAGAATTGGCCCCATGGCATTTGGTCTGGGCAGATGGAAAAATGGGATTGCTTCAATCATTTGATATGGGGAAACCAGCAGTGTCAGGCTTGGGGTAAAATTAGGCACTCAGTGTCATCACGGGAAATCTGATGTACGAGTGTCCAGGGGAGGTGCTGCTGTGTGGTAGACTAAGTAATGGTTCCCAAAGATGCCCATGTCCTAACATCTGAAACCTGTGAAAATCACCTTATACGGAAAAAGTCAGCGCTGCTACTTAAACTAAGGATCTTCAAGTGGGGAGATTACTTTGGATTGTCTGGGGGAGCTCCAAATGCAACCTCTCTTATCAGAGGGAGGCGGAGGGGGGCCGACAGTGGAGGGGAGATCCATGTGACCATGGAGGCAGGGATTAGCATGCCGGGGCCACAAGCCAAGGAAAGCGAGCAGCCGCTGAGCCTGGAGGGGAACCAGGACAGAGCACCCCCAGAGCCTCTGGAGGCCTGCTGACACCTTGATTTTGGCCTAGTGAAACCGATTTTGAAGTTCTGATTTCCAGAACTTTCAGAGAATCAATTCCTGTTGCTTTACGTTGACTGTGGGAATCTATCACATCAGCAACAGGAAGTGAATAAGCTTGTACCAGGCTTGGAGAGAGTGAGACGTGCCCTCAGTGTCTCAGGGCGATGGAGCGGGGGTGTCCTCCTGGCAGGTGTGGGGTCCGGCACGCACGCTGATGGGATCAGACTACGCCATGACGACAGCAAGGGTAAGTGCAATAACCCTGTCCGGAACCGCTTGCCGCCACGTGTTGTTGGCTAAAGCTTGGACGTGTGACCCCACAGTCCCCTTGCGATAGAGGGCGGTGGGGAAGGCTGGGATGGGCACCTCCAGTGTGCCAGGCTGGTGCCACGGGACCCCTGTCCCCTGGTGCGATCTCAGGGCTGAGCCCCCTCGGCGGGGTGGGCTCTAGGAAGTGACCGAGGGCTCCTGAGGCAGGGGAGGGCCTCCCCGCCAGGCTGCTCTGGGGGGAGCCCCTCCGAGCTGGTCTCTGGGGCCGGCTGCCTGGCTTCGCGTCCTGGCTCCCCCTCCTACTGACCACGGCCTTGCTACACCCAGGGTCCTACCTGTAAAATGGGTGTTAGTAGTGCGGACGTCGGGGTCACTGTGGGGCTTAAGTCACTATGTATAAACATGTGGAACACTTGGGACCGCTCACCTCTTACCCTCAGGCCTTGGGGCCTGGCTGTGGTGGAAGGCGTTCGGCAGTTGGCGTCCTGGGTTTGAACCCCAGCACCCTGGTCAAACCAACCGTGCCATCTTGCTTTTCTCCTTTGCGCACCAGCTTGGGGACTGTTGGGAGAAGGGTTGGTGACTGCCATGTAAAGGACTGTTGTGCTGGAGGCTCAGCCAGGCTCAGTCTCGTCCCTCCTGCCGAGGCCCTGGGCAGGTGACCCAGCTCCTCTGCTGTGAGCAGATTACATCTTAGGGTTTGTGGGATGGTGGGAGGGGCCGGGGTGCGCTGGGGGCCCTGGGTGTGGCAGGGAGGGTGGTAGGGCAGCCAGAATGAAGCCCTAATGCACTCACTGACACGCGGCGTATCTGTGGCTGCGCTGGCCTCGGGCAGTGATGCATGCAGACTCCAACAGAGTCTGCAGGGAAGACGTGGTGATATTTACAGCCCAAGTCTCTGTCCCCATAAAGGAAGGCGGGGGTAGGGCTTGGGAGGGGCTAGGCTTTTGATAATGTCATAAACGGAGCCTGTCTCCCTGGAAACGATGATGGGGCTGTGGCCACAGGTGGGCAGATGTGCCGGCTGTGCAGTGGCGTGTGGTGGTGGTGGCGAGGACGTTGGAGGGATGGGTGGGCTCGCCAAGCCTGTGGCTAGGGGTAGTCGACTGTGCTAATGAGGCCATGGTAGGGATGCTGATGGAGGGGTGGGGACCTGGAACTGAGCAATGGGACAGTGGGGTATCCATTGCTGGTCAGGGTTTGGGGAAGACTCTTTAGCCCCTGGCCTTTGGCCTGGGGCTAACCTCAGAGACATGCCAAACTGGCAGGGAGATATTTTCAGGGTTAGGGGCTGTAGCGGCAGGAAAGGAAGCAGCACAGGAGGCAGGTCCGGGATGGTTCTGGGCAGACGGGTCAAGGAAGGAGAGTCTTGGAGCCCTCAGTGGCTTTTAAGCTTTACTTAGTAGAGGTGGCCAGGTACATGGCAGGCTGGGGTGCTGGGGGACCCCAGCGCATCTCACCCTCTCGCTGCTGCTTCTCTCTCTGCTGCTGCTGCTGTCGGTTCTCTTGGTTGGTCCTCACAGTTCTGTCTGTTGGTCCTCACAGTTCTGGTGTCCTCATGACGCCGCCCATTCATGCCCGTGTCCAACACAGGTGCGCCCACTTGCGCATGCCCACCCTGGAGTGCTCGCAGCACCGCAGGTGTCCGTCATCAGTGGTGGGAGGGTGGAAATACCTGATTAACCTTGACCCTACAGGGGCCCTCCCTAACTCTTTAATGAGGGCCACACAGAGGCCTACCTATACAATGTTGTTCGATGTATGGTGAGTCACAGAGCCTTGACGCAGGCTACAGGAGGTTGTATCACAAGGAGCAGTGGACCTGGTGTGAAGGAGGAGATGACTATGGAGACTCAGCTAAGCCTGGTGCACAGGGGCCTACCTGAGTGTGGTAGGCTCACACCGTCTCTGGGGCTAGGGCTTTATTTAAGTTGTCTTGTTTTTAGAGGGAGCAGGGAGCTGGCCTTCAGCTGCCCTGCTGACCAGTGGTCTAGCCTGGGCACCGTCTATGCCCATGGAGATAGGAACAGGAAGTGGAAGGCAAGGAGAGACTGGGACCCACAACCTGGAAAATGGCAACCCAGGGGCAACACTTGTCCAGAAATCCTGAGGGCGCCTATGCCCTGGCCAGTGATGGGGACCAGCTACGCAGGACACCCGCCCGGTCAGAGCTACAGAGGGGCGGGCTACAGGATAGCGGTGAGCTTGCAGTGCTTAGAAGCAGCGCGCAGGGGCTGGGTGGCCAGAGCCGAGAGCCTGGAGAGGGCGTTCCTGGTGGACGGGGCCTGTGGCGGGGGGTCAGGCCTGCCCTCTGCTCCTCCCGCAGTGTGCATTGCCCCCGAGCCCCAAGGCTGATGGGGCCTGGCTTCTCGTGCTAGCTTGCTGTGTGTCTCAGCTGGGGTAACAGCAAGGAGCACTGGGTCTGGGCGCTGTTGTGGTGGAACCTGCGGGCAAGAACTCATTGTCCCAGCTGCTCTTGGCCACTGTCCTCTGCAGCGGCCCACCCGCAAAAGTGGAGGCTGTGGTCCAGGCGCACCCACCCGTGAGTCCTGTGACAGGATGAGGGTCGTCCTGGGGCTGCGAGCTCTTCTCAGCTGCTGTCGCTGTTGTGCGGGAGTCAGTCCCGGGGCCCCTGACCTGCTGCTCTTTGTGGATACCACCGGCCTCACCTGGGTGGGCGGGGGGCTGTGTGTGAGCACTCACGCTTTGCTCAGAAGCAGGTGCCCAGGGCTGCATGTGCATGTCTGTGTAGATGTGTGTGGGTATATGTCTGCAGATGCGTGTAGATGTGTATGTGTGCGTGATTGTACGTGAGTGTGTGTAGATGTATATATGTTTGGACATATGTGATATATCTGTGGATGTGTGTAGGTGTGTAGATGTGTGTGGTTGTACGTGGTGTGTGTAGATGCATACATGTTTGGATGTATGTGTTTATCTGTGGATTGTGTAGGTGTGTAGATGTGAGTGTGTAGATACGTGTGGGTATGGGTGTTCAGATGTGTGTGATTGTACGTGAGTGTGTATGTAGATGCATACATGTTTGGATGTATGTGTATATATCTGTGCATGTGTACAGATGTGAGTGTGTAGACGTGTGTGGGTGTATATGTTCAGATGTGTGTATGCGTGTGTGATTGTACGTGGGTGTGTGTAGATGTATATATGTTTGGATGTATGTGTATATATCCGTGCATGTGTGTAGATGTGAGTGTGTAGATATGTGTGTGTAGATGTGTGTGATCGTACATGTGTGTAGATGCATACATGTTTGGATGTATATGCATATACGTGTGGATTGTGTAGATGTGTGCATGTGTGCAGATGTGAGTATGTAGATGTGTGTTCAAATGTGTGTATGTGTTTGATAGTAGGTGGTATGTGTGTAGATATACACATACATGTTTGGATGTATGTGTATATATCTGCATGTGAGTGTGTAGATGTGTGTGGGTGTATGTGTTCAGGTGTGTGTATGTGATTGTACGTGGGTGTGTGTAGATGCATACATGTTTGGATGTATGTGTATATATCTGGATTGTGTAGATGTGTGCATGTGTGTAGATGTGAGTGTGTGTAGATGTGAGTGTATAGATGCGTGTGCATTGGGTGTTGGGGTTGGAGCAGGCTCCCGCGGGACGTCCCACTTCCTCTGGCGTCGGGGTGTGTTTGTGGACTGTGGGGGCTGTTTCTCGATGTGCAGGTAGAATCTAAGCTGGAAGGTGTTCGAGGGCGTTGGCTCTGGGTGGGTGGGCGAGGGCTTGGAGGTCCTGGCTGGGACAGAGACCTGTCAGGTGAGGCAGTGGCAGCTCAGTATTTCCTGTGTGTGGGCACTTCCTTGCCTCCCCTGAGGATCCAGGTGAACGTTCTTGAGGAGGAGGCACCTCGTTGCACCTCGCCCCTAGACTGCTCCTCTGTGGCCTGGTGAAGGCCAAAAGGCTTTGGGGCCAGAGTATCCGGGCCTGGTGGGTCCTCAGTCTCCCATTGCTCAGAGGTGGACACTGAGGCCTCAAGGAAGGGGCTCCTGCAGGGCCCTGGGCTCGGATAGCTCATGCCAACATGAGGCTGGCGGGCGGAGTGTGGGAGGTGGTAGGAAGGAAGGAGAGCCCACTCCCCGGGCGCCCTAGTCCCCAGAGCCAAAGCCCGTTCCTGCTAATTAGCGCTGTAACGAACCATGCTAAGGCGCGCTCCCCGAGCTGGCTCCAAGACAGATAATTACAATGATTTTTTGGCTTCCAAGGGGCAGCTGGAGGTGGGGGGTGGTGGTGGAGGGCTTTCCTGGCTTTTTTTACTGTCCACAGGGATTTTCAAACCTACCCACTCTCGCCTCATTTGGTGAAGGAAAAGAAAAAATGTGTTAATGGACCCTTTTCTGTAGCTGAGAAGGACAATTTATGATAGAGGTGACAAACTTCATTTTAATGAGAGGCAAATTCCACTTTATTCTGTGCTCCAGATTTCCCTCTGGTTTGTGGTGCTGGGCACTGAAAGTGGAGCCCAGGTGTCAGGTTGGGGGGACCTGGTGGCTCAAGAGGCCTGGACAGGTGTCCTGCCCTTTCCCACCTGCTCACAAGGGAGGACTCTCCCTTCAGGGAGGACTTTGGGCCTCCACTTATGGGTGAGGACCTTTTGAAAAGTGAGTGGGTGTTCGCCAAATTACCCTGAAAGTTTAGAGTTGGTGGCATTTGAACTTGGTCTGCTTGACACCGAAGTCCATGCTCTTTCTGCCCTTCCGTGCTGTTTGACCGGCGGCCGGCTGGAGTGGGGCTGTCCACCCAAGTCACTCACTTAGGTGGGGCAGGGGAAGGGGCAAGGCAGGGGCAGGGGCAGGGGCAGGGAGAGGCCTGGCGGGGCACTTGTGGTCACTCTGGCTTGGGAGGAAGGCCACTTCTCTTCTGCATGGAGGATGCCCCATGAATGGTGTTTGTTGCAGGCCTGGAGACTGGCCACCAGTGGAGGGGGCTTCCTCCTGCCGCCATCCTCCAGGTCAGAGGGGGTGTGACTTAGCTGTATGAGCAACCTGAGTCCAAGGAAGTGTTGCAGGGGTTTGAAGCTGGGACGAGCCCACTCCTTTGGGGCCCATTGCCCCGGCTGGCCAGGCAGGGGTTGGAAGGGGGTGGATGGATGTCTCACATTCTCTCTGGCCCTACCTGCAGCCTGCCGGGCCAGCCCGATGTCTCTGGCTAACTGGCTCCACCCTGCCTTGGCTAGTTCAAGGGCTCCTAAAGGGCCTAATGTTCTGCCTAGTCCATCCCTGGGGACAGGCCCTGGCCCTGAGGTTGGTCTTGAATCTGAATCCATTATTTCTGGCGTGTGACCTGGGCGAATCCCTTAACCTCCCAGTGCCTCAGTTTCTCTCCCTGGCAGCAGTGATCCAACTCTCTAGGAAGTGGCAAACATTCCCTCAATGCCTAGCTCTTAGTAGATTCTCTTCCTGGAGAGAAGGCTTTGGTTTTGGGGCCTACGTCTTGGAGGGGGGTTGAGAGCACCAAGGGTTGTTTGCTTCCTGGGTCTCAAACCCGAAGTCCCATGTACGTTCCCCTATCTTGGGAATCCCCATCCCAGAAAGCCCCTGGGAAGAGTCAAGTTCCCCAGGAAAACACCTTTGACTCCAGGTCCCAGACCAGTGGCCCTACACTTATCACCGTGAGTGAGCAAGCCGCATAAACCTTCCTGAGCCAGTTTCTCCGCCTGGAAAATAGGATGACTGGGCCTCAGAATTTAGCAGGCTCAGGCGTGTGTGCGTGCAAGAAGGCAGGCCTTCGCTGACAAGTGCAGGTGCTGGTGCTGTTGGCTGTTTCAGGTGCCCCTGGCCCCTCTTCCCGGGGAGTCTCCCTGCTCATGGCGTGGGGCACAGGATGAGTAGGTGACATCTGTCCCACCCCAGCAGGTGTCCCACCCCAGGTGGCTGTCCACTAGCAGTGGCCGGGGGGTCTGAGGGCTGGCACTTTTCCTTCAACCTCTGTCTGTGGCTGCCTCCATCCTTGGCTCTAGCTGGCTTTGACATCAGCCAGCCCAACCAAGGGCATGGCAGGGTGGGTGGAGAGTCCCTCATGGCAGTGCACCCTCTCGCCCTCTTGCTGACCCTAGCTGTGCTGCTGTTGGCCAAGAGATCTCCAGGGCAGCAGGGGGCTGGGGGTGGAGCCAAGCCATATGAGAGACCTCCTGGGGTACCTGCTGTGTGCCAGGCTGAGGAGAGAGGGATGCCCAGGTCATGTGTAGACTGGAGAGAGGTTGTGGAAGGCTGCTAGAAGGCGGGGCTTCGGGAGGACTGGAAGTGGATTACCTGGGCATTACCTTTAGGCAGGTGATCCAGCAAGAGCAAAAGCCTGGAGGAGGGAACGACGTAATGGGGCTTCCCTCCCTGGGCCCCGTGCTGCCCTGGACAGCCTCCTCTGTTCCGGCCAGGAAGGCCCAGTGATCATTAGTCCGGCTTGGCTCTGCGGCCCTGTGTCTGGCTGCAGTTGGAGCTGCAGTTCAGGCCCGTGGATTGCCGCTGAGAGCAGTGGGGGCCACGGAGGGGCCTTGAACAGGGACGGCCTGGATGAAAATGGGGTTTGCGGGCACAGGACACGGCAGGACGTGGCCTGCAGTTACGGGGCTGCAGCTGGAGGGCCGAACTCCCTGTAGTGTCCACACCCACCCAACCGTCTTGTCCCTCCAAACCCACGCCTTGACGGCAGCTCTCATCTGACCTGAGTGACATGAGTCGAGGGTGTTGCTCACCCTGGCTAGGTGGCATCGATTTTCATTAAAAGGCTGAATTGTGAATTTCTCTCTCCTGTTCTCTAGCAAGCCTCACTCTGGGCTGGTGGGTGAATGTGTGGGGCAGAGGGGGGAGGTGGACAGAGCTGGGGCAAGGCAGAGACTCTCTTGCCCCCCCAGCTTCCCATGCCCCTTCCCTGCTGGCACTCACACCCCTTTGCTGTCCGGCCTGCCCGCCCTGCGGTGCCCGATGGATAAATCAGGGTTGTCCTTTCCCCGCCTTGCTTCTCTCCTTTGCCCCCCCTCCCACCCCAGTTTCGCCTCAATCACCGCATTTTTGGGTGACTGAGTTTCCCAGCTGAGACATGTACTATACGCTGATTATTTTTCCTTTTTGACAACTTTGTTTTTCCTGGAGTTAGTCATTCTTTTTTGAGGGGTAGGAATTTTTTTATACTTACTACAGAATCAGCTTTTAACTCTCCCCCAGCTGGTAGATCTCTCAATAGAAGAAAGCATATACATTATTGTATCTTCTCGGAGAAATCTCGCTGAGCTCTCTGGTCGGCTCTGATGGGTTAATGCTGCAGGTGTGCCGGGATCCCCGCGTCGTTCTCCCGGGTCCCCTTTCTCCTCTGGTGTGGGGCCCTGGCTTCCTAGATCCACACCGTCTCCTTGGTTCACATACACATTTTGGTGGGACACACTTTCCAATAGCAATTTTTGGAGGCCTGGCATGTCCAGAAACTCTTGGTTCTGTCCCAGCTCTTGGTGGGTCCTCTGGCTTGGTACAGAGCTGCAGATAGATATCATCTTTTCCCAGAATTTGTTTTTTTTTTTTTTAAAGATTTATTTATTTATGCACACAAGAGCTGGGGTACAGGCCAGAGGTGTGGGCGGTGAGAGGATACACCAGAGACAGAGTGGGGAGCAGAACAGGCAGACTGACTGAAACACACTGCTGAGGGGAACAGCGGGCGAGGCAGGAGAGGTCTGCTGTGCCATGTGGGTCCCCTCCCTGGACGGAGGCAGGGATCGAACTCGTGCTGCAGCAGATGCAGTTTGCTTCATAGTGCGTTGCTTAACCCACTGCGCCACCAGGGAGGCCCCTTCCCCCAGAATTTGAAAGAGGGGTCACCCTTTCAAGTCGCTCCTGTGAAGCTGCTCTCAGTGCTGGTGTTGACAGGTGCACGGATGTCCCGGCAGCTAGCCTGCGCAGGTTACCTGAGGACTTGCTTTCTGGAAGCTGGGATGAGCTTCCCCTTCTCGCCATGTTCCGATAATCCACTGTGCTGAGCGTTGGTGAGGTCTGCCCTTTCAAATTGAAAATTCACGTTCTTTGGCACTGGAAAAGTGTTTTACTTACTCCTTGATGATTTGCTGACCTCTATTTTCTCTGTTCTCTCTCTTTCTGGGACCCCAATTAACCAGATGTTGTGCTTCCTGGATGGGCCCCTAACTTCCTTATCTTTTTTTCTCCCTTGTCACATCTCTTTATCTTTCTTTCCCTCTTTCTAGAAATCTCCTCCGTGTTATCATTCTCCCCTTCTAATAGAGTTTTTGATTTCTGCTTTATAAATTTTGAATTTCCAAGATTGCTTTTTATTGGCTGAATGTTCTCTTAAAAATATATTGCATCCATTTCTTTTTTCATGAATACTCTGTTTTATTTCTCATCGCGTTGTAACAACTCATGCTTTTAAAAGTTTCCTTCTATTTGGGGCCGGTTTCCTTCAAATTGCACCTTTCCTTTTCATTTGCTTGCTTGTTTGCCTTTCCTGTTGATGCCTTGCTCGATTAATTCACGTGGCAGAAGTGTTCCAGCCTGTCTGCTCTGACGCAGTCCCATTCTCTGGTTCTAAACAAGATGGTCAAGTCTTGGAGCTGGTGGAACAGACGCTTCGCTGTCCAGTGATGCTCAGTTGGTAGCTCCTGTGAATGTCTGGGCGCTGAGGATGTTAAGGACTGGGCGCTGGCCCCCCAGTAGGTGGACATGCAGCTAACATGGCTTCCCCTTGGCTGCTCAGCCTGGGCGGGTTCACCCGGGAGCTGCAGGGTGCAGTGTCCTGGAGCCACCTGGGAGAGAAAGGCTGGAATTCAGCACGTCAACGTTCACCTACTCCTTCTGTTTTCAGTATAATATCCACCTTCCATTTGGGCCGTTGTATCTCAGTCCAGACACCCTCAGCTTCTTCCTCCTGAGAGGAAAAAGAAAATCCACAGAACTCCAGGCTTCTCTGGACAGAGCTGGGGATGGAAGCTCCTTAGGGTCTCCCTGCTTCTCACTCTGCCTTGCAACGAGTCCTCCGTTCTATGTCCAAGGTCACTTGGTGTGACCAGTTATGAGCCTGTGGTGGGTTCTTCCAGGTAATAAATAGGATGGGGACTTCGGATTCTTTCTCAGCTCTGCCAAATCAATTACCACTCACCCATCTGCTTTCCAACTTCCAAAATTACATTGCTGTTTCCTCTTCTTCTATCCTTTGTCCCTGTAGATTTTTGTACAAAAAAGAGCCTTTATTGTCATAATGGGGTTTTGGAAAGGAGTGGAGGTAAGTACATGTGTTCTGTCTGCCAGAGTTAACCTGAACATCCGGCAGTTGGTTCTTCCTCCCGCTGGTGGCCGTTTGAGTGCTTCCCCTTTTCACTCTTACAAACGAGGCTGCTGTGAGCATCATACATGCTGCTGGTGCCTGCGTGGGAGTGTTGTTCTTGGAGTGGAATTGCTTGGTGGGAGGGCACAGGCATCTTTCCCTTGACAGAAAAGGCCAAACCTTTTCCCAAAATGCATGTAGCAACTTCCAGTTCTACAGGCAACAGATTTGAAGCCCGCAGCAACGTTTGCTGGTCACCGCAACTTTTGAGATGTCTGCCAGCTTCGTGGGTGTGGGAGTGCACCTCCTAGTTCCCCTTAGGTCTTCGGGACTTCTGCTTTGCTGAGGTCTGGGCTGGTGTTTGCTGATTCTTCAGACCTCCTTCTCTGCCAACTGCCTGTTCCCATTCAGTGTCTTTTACAGAAAGTGGGTGATTTGTCATTGTCTTATTGATTTAACTTGTCAGTTACAGGCACGGCAGGTGTAGCCGTCCTGTGCTCTCCGTGGCTTGTCTGTTTCTTTTGTGATATCTTTTGTTGCACAGATGATTTAAATTGTAGCAAAGTCAAATCTCTCACCTTTATGGTCTATGCTTTTTATAGCTTGTTGAGAATGAGCATTTTTAAGGCCCTTGATGTATATTGCTAAATTATCACTGAGAAAAGTGGTCCTCATTTGCTCTGGGAATGGCCAGAGAGATGACAGGCACAAATGGTGGGCATGAATGCAGTGGGAGGGGGATAGAGAAGATAATTAATGAGCAAGGGAAAAGAGTAGTGTCAGGGCTTCAAAGTGCTTTGGAGGAAAATGCTTTACTTGATCCTTGACACCATCCTGAAGGGCCCGGATATATTGTTCTCTTTTGGAGAACTAATGCCTCCTGCCAGGGCCAGGTCACAGAGCTGCTTCCAGCTCAGCTTCAGGGGTGGCAGGATGGCTGGGCTGGGAGTCGAGGAGGCTTCAGGGAGGGCAGTTAATTAGTGTCCAGGGGAAGGCAGCCAGAGCAGCCTGTCTCTTCCCAGGGCGGAGGGCTCTCGTTGCTGGCTGCGGAGCGTTCAGCTGCCAAGTGGGGAAGTGGGCAGGGCTCTGTGGCACTGGTCAGCTCTGTGATCTTGGGCAGGGTCAGGACCCCCTAGGACTCCCTAGGCTGCTCTCCTAGGTGGAATGGGAGGGATGCTGATACGGTCCGTAGGGAGCTGGGAGGGCTGAGTAGCAGTGCAGGCGCATGCACCTGAAGTTGGAAAGGTAGGATGCCTATTCCCGGGAGCACGGTGAGGGAGGAGTTTGTGCAGGATGGCATACTCAGGGGCTGTCAGTGGGGGATGGGCAAAGCCTGGGGGTGGATCGGGTGGGACCAGTGAACTTCATTTCCTTATAAAGCATCCTTTAATTAACTAATTTATTTTTTAAAGATTTATTTATTTATGCATATAAGAACTGGGGTACAGGCCAGAGGTGTGTGTGTGGGGAGTGAGAAGATTCACCAGAGACAGAGTGGGGAGCAGAACAGGCAGAAAGACTGAAGTACACTGCTGAGGGTGCCAAGCAGGAGGGGTCTGCGTGCCATGTGGGTCCCCTCCCTGGCCGGGGATCGAACTTGTGCTTCAGTGGTTGCGGATGCTTCACAGTGCGGTGCTCAACCCACTGTGCCATCAGGGAGGCCCCAAGCATCCTTTTAGAGAAACTCTGGCCTTGGCCTACTGAAGTGGGAGGGCCGAGAGGCAGGTGGGGGGGGCAGTACCCGAGTGGGAGGGTGGGGGTCCTCCCCGCTGAGCCTCTGCTGACTGGCTCCTTTCCTGCCTCCACCCCTCCCCACTGAACCCTCAGCCCCTCACTCAGCCTCCTGGCCTCCTAACTGGTCTAGACCTGAGGGGTTAATTTTGCCGCCTGAGCGAGCCTGGCGTGGCAGTATGCAAATCCATACACTTTCATAAACTGCTTAATTAGGCGAATGTTAATGAGACGTTAATTACTGTTGTGCCCGCAGATCCCACGGAAACGGAGATTATGTTTCTCTTCAAACATCCCGTCTTAATTATAACTTGTGCTTAATTCTGCAGCTTTTGCCAACTTGGCGAGGGCGGGGTGGGGCGGGTAGGTGCCTCCCTTTCTGGGTGGTTCTCTGCACCTGTTCCTTTGGTCCTCTGTTCCTTCTATGTCGGCTAAGCACCTACTGTGCGCCAGGCAGGGTCCTGGAGCAGGCACTAGGATGAGGGCAACCAGACATCGTCCCTCCCTTGGGGCACTCCCAGTGTTCTGGGGAGACAACTTTGGGACTGTGTGACGGCTCGGGCAGTGCAGTGGTGCCTTTCTTGGTATGGTGGGTCAAGGAAGCCTTCTTGGAGGAGGGGGTCCTAGGCTGAGTATTAAGAATGGAAAGAAGTTTACCTGGTAGATAAGGGACCTGGGAGGAGAATCCTACTTGGGCGAAGAACCAGCAGCTGGAACTTCTTCTATAGTGTAGCACTCCAAGGGACTCTTCGTTCTGGTCTTGCTTTTCCAGCCTCCATGCCAGCTCTCCTCGGCTGAGGCACAGAAAGCTGGAAACTGCATGTGACAGCCTTGGGTGGGCATCACTCCCCTTAGGCATCTACTCCCAGGCCCCTCGTTGGGAGTTGTTGTGGGTCTACGGGGACTGGAGTCCTGACCCAGAGGGGATGGTGGTCAAGGTGGACTTTCTAGAGGAGGCTGCCCAAGGCCCGCTCCCCTGGCGCTACAAGACTCTATCTTGTCCTTTCACTTGGATCTTTGAGAATAAGTTGTGCTTGGTGTGTGCCATCATCCCACATCCCAATTAGGCCTGAACCCCACAGCCCAGGCCTTGAAGACTGGCCTGCACTCGCTGCCCTCAGTCCTTTCTGCCCAGCCAGCTGGGGCCCTTCAGCATTGCCTCAGCCCTCTCCCCGTCCTCTTCCACTCCCAGATACCAGGAGCCCTCAGGCTGGAGGTTGCCCAATCAATTTCAGAGCTAGATCATCAAGTTCTAGGGCTCAAAAGATTGGAGAGGACATAAAGCCCGTTTCACAGATGGGAGACACGAAGCCAGAGAGGGCCTGGTCTGAGCTGGGGTCACACAGCCAGGGGTGAGTAGCGTAGTGCAGCCTAGAACTGCACCCCAGGAGACGTGAGAGACTTTTCTAGAGGAATGAAGGAGGTGGGAAGCCGAGGCCTGTCGCTGAGCACGGCTGCATGGCCAGGCCTGCCTCCATTGCTCATGTCCACTTTACAGATGGGGAAACTGAGGTTCAGGGAGTCCCTGTCCTGGGATGGAAGCTTCTGGAGCGATGGCAGAGCTCAGAAAGCTCCTCTGGTCCTCTCTTCTCACACAGCTCCTTGGGGGAGTGTCTTGGGCCGAGGGTCGGCAGGCATCTAGAGCAGCCTTTGACTCCATGCCCCTGAGGACAGGAAACTTCCTGGAATCCCCTCAGCCCCTGGCGCCCTTCACCTGAGAACTCCTGCTGGAATTCCTCTTTCTAGCACTTAATTACGGTGGGAAATTATTTACCTGAAATGTCCCATACCCGACCTAGACCGGATTAATGGTATTTCTGGAGTCTAGACATCTTAACTCAAAAGGGCACAATCATAGCGGAGAAAAGCTTTTAGCTCATTATGTGTATTTGCAGAATCACAACTCAGCCCTTTAAACTGGCTGTTGCATCCCCAAATATGAAAGCAGCGAATGTCCATCCCAGCTCTGCGCCGTCAGCAAGCCTGGAGGACAGCCTCTCACTGGGCTCTCCAGGCCTGCCCTCACAGCTGGGTGTGGGGCCAGCACCGTGCCACGCCCTGCACTGGCACAGAAGTTTGGTTTAACGGAACAGTGTGAATGTCAGATGCTGTTAATAACAGCAACGAAATAAAACTTTTTTTAAACAACAAATTCTGTGGCTCATATGTTCCTGGATTGTGTTTCCCATTAGAATCTGACTGTGAGTCCAGTTACCCCCTTTTCCTCGTGTGCCCAAGTCCGTCCACCCCCAGGCAGTAGATCTGGAACCTTAGAGCTAGAGGTAGCTCTTCCTGAGTCCGGGGTCTTAAACTCAAATGCTCAGGGGCCAGGTGGGCTTGGGAATGCGGCAGGCAGGATGGTGGGCGTAGAGAGAAGGGTAGGGCCCTGGTTGGCTGCCACCACTCCTTGCTCGTGTGCACATGCAGCTTCGTGAGGGCAGATGCCATTTGTCTAAAAGAAACCAGAAACCCTATCTTCACGTGATTTGTGAAAGATGGCAAATGATTCTAATCTTTGGCGCTGCAGACCTCTCCTGCCTCACCTGCTGCTCCCTCAGCGGTGTATTTCAGCCGATCTGCCTGTTCTGCTCCCTACTCTGTCTCTGGTGAATCCTGTCAACACCCCCCAGCACATACATACCTCTGGCCTGCACCCCAGTTCTTGTATGCATAAATAAATAAATCTTTAAAAAAAATTAGAAACCACCAAGTGGGCCTCCCTGATGGCATAGCGGGTTGAGCACCGCACTGTGAAGCGTCCACGGCACAGCAGGGCGAGTTTGATCCCCAACTAGGGAGGGGACCCATATGGCACAGCAGACCTCTCCTGCCTCTCCCGCTGCTCCCCTCAGCAGTGTGTTTCAGTCTGCTTGTTCTGCTCCCCGCTCTGTCTCTGGTGAATATTCTCATCCCCTGCGCCTCTGGCCTGTACCCCAGCGCTTAATGCATAAATAACCAAAATAAAATCTTTAAAAAATAAAAATAGAAACCACCAAGCAGACCAAAGCATTCTGTTGCCCAGTTTGCAACCCCTGTGCCTGACCCAACCCCTGCTTTCACTGAAGCCCAGTGGGGCTGGGGACTGGCTGGGACAACCTCAGTGGCTGGCTCTTGCCACCTCCACCTTCTCCATTTGCAGCCAGGCCAGGTCAATGCTCCCTCCCCCTTCACACTGGCACCCTCCGCCCCATGGGGGAGGGGCCGCAATGGTGCTTGGGTGAGGACAACACAGAAGCCAGCTGCTGAGGGAAATGGGTGAGTCACAGCTGAGCTCCCTTTTGAAAAAAGCTGCCTCCTTAGAATTGTCACCCAGGTCTGGGGAGGGAGGGCGCCTCTGAGACGAGGCAGTCACTTTCTGGGGTGTGGCACAGGGCCCTGTGGGATGGGCACTGGCTGGCGCCAGGTGAGCCCGTGTCCTGGTTACGGGTTTGGCTCCTCGGCTGTGCCCCAGGGACAGGGTCAGCATGTTCGTTCCGTTATAACTTTTAAAAACAACACAGGAACTCTTTTATTAAGATGGCTGCATTACCGGCCCACGTGTTTTAATAGGACACTTGATTAGAGCAAGATTTACAGAGAGGCAGCCGCCCCCGCGCAAGCTGGCACCCTTCTCCCCAGTCGCGGGCGCCAGTCCGTCACTGTCTCGTGGGGGCTCCTGTTCAGCGGGGCTTGAGGTGAAGGCTGCTGTAGCTCCACCTGCCTCCCTGAAAGCGAGGGCCTGGTGTTGAGGACACTGGATGAGCACCTACTATGTGTCAGGCACTTGGCTTGGTGCTTCAATGTCCTGTGGCCCTTCATCTTTACAACCGCCCCGGGCTGGTGCCAGTGGCTCTATTTTCTCACAGAAGCCCTGAGAGTAACTTGGTGTGGGGGCTCTGGCAGTGTGGGGTCCCTTTCCCTCCCTCCCAGCTGCCCTCCAGCCTTCCATCTGGGCTGGGCCCTTCCAGCCTATACCACCCCTCCTCACCAACCCACTTTTGGGCCCTCAGGTGCTGGGTGCAGCTGCTGGCTTGTAATCTCAGGTCACAGGCCAGAGGGAGGGGGCTGTGCAGAAGGCAGTGTGCATGAGTGTGTGCATGCAAGTGTGCAAGTGCGTGCACGTGGTGTGTGCACAGGCGTGTTTCATCCACACAGGCCCCTGACTGTCTGCCACCCACTTGCCTGCCCTGTTCTTAAGGGCTTCGGGGAAGGCCCCGATTTTAGTTTCATTTCTTACTTGTGGAGGGTAGGCAGCTCGATCTCTACCTGTAGCAAAGAGAAACCTCGCTCCCTCAGCTGGGAGCCTGGTGGATTCCCCATGGGCTAAGCAGAACAGATCCCACCTGGGAGCACCTCAGACAGGCCTGGGCTGAAGTGGGGATCTGACTGGGGAGACCTGGGTCAGATCAGTCTCCCCTGGATGTTCCTCTTCTTGCCTCCGAGCCCTTCCTGATGCCCAGGACAGGGGCCGCCTGGGGCTTTCTATGGATGGTGGCCCCATCTGCTCCCGCCAAGCCCACTGTGGGCAGGCACGCTCACGATCACTTGTTGGGCGAGGAAGCCAAGGCACAGAGCGGGCGAGCAACCTTCCCAGACTGCAGAGCAGGCGGGAAAACGGGTTTGTGCCAGCACCCAGCCCCGGGGGCTGCTCCTGAAGAGCCAAGACCTGTTGGCTCTCTTGGCCTCAGCTGAAGCTCACCCCTGGGCGAAGTGCCCCCTGAACGCCCAGTCTGCTCGGCTTGTTCTGAGGGCCCAGCCGTGCTTCTCACCCCTTTCCCCACAGCATGCCGTTCCCAGGAGGGGACAGCCTGGAAGCTGGAGAGGACCGTGTGGGTCTGGCTTGCCCAGCTGTCTGTTCTGCACGGCGAATGGGGCTGGGGGAGGAGCAGGGACTTGTCAGAGGTGCCAGTTAGTGCCAACAGACCCAGTCTGGTCCGCAGGCCAGCCCGGACCCCAGCGCAGTGCTCCTCCCTCTGCGCCCTCTCCTGTGTTGGTGCAGTTCAGAGATGGGTGTGTGGGGAGACTCGCGGGACACTGCTGGGTCCCTTTTCTCCTCCAGTGCCTTTAACCCTCCAACCAAGCGGACTGTACATTTTTTACTTCCTTCTCTTCCTTCATCTTCCCACTGTTAAAAAAAAAGAATTGGGAGGCAAGGGGAGGCGTGAGCCATTGACTTAAATGTTTAAATTAGCCTCACTTTGCTGAAAGCTGGGTGTCAGGATAAATCCATTCCTACAACGTCATATATCTTTTCCTGAGTGGGAAGTTGGTGAATAAATGAATGTTCTTCATATATTATTATGGCCCGACACAGCCAAGGCTGGGAGCAGAGGCCCCGGTGATTAATGAGCAGGTCTTAGTTAACGAGCTGGAGGTGGGGCTCTGGAGCAGGGGCCTGTGCCAGGTGGGGGGCAGACTTGCTCATGGGGGGACTTATGGTACCTTTCTTCTCATCTTCATCCTCTATCTTGTAGGGCAACCACTGCCTCCTGCTGGCATCTTTACCCTGCCTCTGCCCCCTCTGTCCCCTCCTCTGGCGACTTAAAGTGACATCTCCATGGTCCACAGCCCACCGAGGGGAATGGAAGGACACCTGCAGAAAAATACCACGAGACCGTAACACCTACATGGTGTTTTTAGGTCAAAAAGCACCTTGATTGTGAAGACCACGAAATCCCATTGGACAATGAGGAAACTGAGGCACAAAGATAGAAAGTGATCCCCACCTGGCCTGTGGGTGCCCAGCACTGACCACACCTCAGTTTTCCTCTGGCCGGTTGGATAGCCCTCACCTGTGATGCTGTGCCCCTGAAGTCAACCCTCACATGCTGGCCACTCCCATTCTGGGGGCTCGGACCCCTGTCCTATCAGAACAGCCAGGCCCTCTAGGCCAGAAAGACCCTTTCCAAAGACAGAGCCTCAAACCCCAAAGCCGAGATGATTCCTGGGACCCAGGAAAGCCTCCTGCAAGAGATGACCCTGAGATGGGGAACTAAGTGGGGAGGGGAGTGGGGACCAAGGAGGGAGACAGCAGGCCCCCGATTATCTGCCTTTTGCAGGGACGTGGGGCGCCTCTCCAGGCTTGGCATCCCACCCTGCCCCCCGGTCCGTGGGGCTGGACTTATGATGGGGATTCCGCACAGCACAGGTGGAGCTGTGTCCCAGGCTGGGCTCCGAGTCTTCCCTGCGGCTGTGTGTGCGCGCGGTGGGGCGCTGGGTCTGGTGCACGCACGTGGACATATCCAGGCCTTTGGAGGAGCGGAGAACAGGGCCACCCCCTGAACACATTCCCACAGTGGCACCTGTGCAGTGGTCACTCAGGTCAGCGTGCTGACACAAGTGTCCTGACACTGTGCACAGGGAGGGGAAAGTCAGATAGGTGCCTGGCTGGAGGGACGAAGTCACGTGGTCACTACGTCACGTGACCCTGAGCCTCTATCCGGCTGCCCTTCCCACGACGGGATGGGTGTGTGTGCCTGCGGGGTATAGCTGTCCTTGGGTGTCGGCGTGTCTGTGAGCACCCGTGCATTTTGTGTGCATGAGAATGCACGTGTGGCTGTTGTTTTTTGTCAGTGCTATGCGCGTCGCTGTGTGGTGTGGTGCTCCTCACGAACCCCAGCGGGACTGTGGGCTCCCTAACTGTGGAGTGCCTTCTGCACATGTCCTACCGTGTGAGCCTCTCCACGCAGAGAACGCTTTGGGGCAGGGAGCAGGCTCAGCAGGGCTGTCCTGGCCTTTCTGCGTGTACACGGGCCTGCACAGTCCTTGTGGTTGAGGCTCGACCTCCTCAGAGCTGACCTGGACTGGCCCAGAACCCTCTGCCAGCCTTTGTCAGTCACACAGGAGGAGGAGGCCTGGTGCTAGTCCGAGAGGAGGCCCCAGTTGCACCAGAGACAGAATGGGGAGCGGTTAAGTGTTGAAGCACATTCTGACAGTCAGAGGAGGCTTCCCGGTGGAGACAGCTGCTGCAGGCTGCAGAGGATTAGAAGGGAATTTAGCTTTGCGGAGCAGAGAAGAAAGGCCACCTTGGTGGAGGAAACAGCAAAGGCAAATGGTTGGCCCTGGGAAGGAGATAGGGAGGAAGTCAGTCAGCTGGGCAGAGGGACTTATAGGAGGAGCTGCAGAGGTGGTGGCAGGAGGTACCTGTCACGTAATAGATGCTCAGTAAATATTTGTGACGTGAACCTGGGGGTCCAGTTAAGGAGTTTTCTATGTGATCATAGGGAAGGTGGCGCTAAATGGAAAGTGTAGCTGTAACGTAATCGATGATAACAGCTGCGTTTGTCAGTGCAGGCAGCCCCGTTGTCCAAGGACATTGCTATTTCATTTGCAGGTATGGAAATGGGGCCCAGGCGGGCAATGCATAGCTTACGGTAGCAGCGCAGGTCTCTAGCAGCTCTGGTATTTTATTCTAGGTCTGACTTTCTCTGTGTCCCAGTTTCCCCATCTGCCCTTATCCGCTCAGACCTGCCCACTCTCTGGGTGTGTGGGGCCTGCTTTGGGGCTACAGGCTGCTGTTCCCAGCTTTCTTCTTGGCCCTGATTCTGAGCCTGGTCTTCAGGAGCCTCCTCCTTCTGGGTCAGTTCACCATGGTCTCTGGCACCAAGACCAGTGCGGGACCGGGACTGGGGTGGGGCAGAATACGAGCGTGCAGGGCATCTCCCCTCTCCAGAAGAGGACCGAGCGCCTGAGGCACTCCTTGAGGCGTGCAGGCGTGGTCCTTGAGGAGAGTCCGGCCTGGAGACTGAGTTTATGCATCTGCTGGTGGCCTTCGGGCCCCCTTTCCCCCGCCCCCCCCCCCCCCCAGAGGGAGAAGCAGCCCCTTTCAGTGCCTGGCAGTGCTCCCACCGCATTGCCTACCTTGAACTTCACAACCACCTTGGGAGCTGGACACCCGAGGCCCCATTTTACAGGCCACTAAACTGTTTCGTGGGAGCTTGTGAGTTTCACAAGGTCCCCCATGACAGAGGGCAAAACTGGGGCTCTGCCCTCTCTGTCCACCTGATTGCTGTTGTTCTACCCTTCAAAAAGCCGAGCCGGGAGGCTGCACCCAGGGACCTGGGGAGGAAGGCCCTGACCTCTGAGGGGCAGTCCCTGGGCGGAGGGGCTGCCCTATGGGCTCTTCCTTCTGGGCACCCACCGAAACACCCAGCACGTGCAGTGAGGGACTGCCGCCCGCTGAGGATGCCGGAACCAGCTGCAGCACTGGGCGGAGCACCGTGATGCCCTGTCCCAGGGAGGCGGGCGTGCCTAATGAATTAATTAATGTTGGCAAAGCACTTGGAGATCTCAGGCTGAAAGGTGCTCAATACATGCAAATCAGAGTGATTGTTATTACCCATAATTATGGAATTTCTGCTGGAGAAATTATTCAGAAGCGGACGGTGGCTGGGCCAGCACAGAGCCCTGCCAAGATCTGTTCCTCCCTTGCAGTGGAATCCTTTTCTTTCCTTTCTCCATCTTCCCCTCTCTCCCCACCCCTCCCCCTCCCTTTCCTCTTCTCTCCCTTCCTCCCCTTTTCCCTACCCTGCCTGTCTCCCTCCCTGCCCCCATCCCTCCCTGCTTATGCTTCCTTTCCCAGTTCTGGGCCTGTTGCCTGATCTTCCACAACAAATGTTGTCTTTGTCTCATCTCTCATGAAGACGGGCCCTTGGCACAGTCTGGAGGAGGAGGGTATTGGGCAGTAGCTCCCACACTTTGGAAGTGAGAAGGGTGCATGAATGGAGTCTTACTTTCCTCTTCTTTTAAGTGGGCCCATGGGGATGTGCCACCCAGGTGTGGGTGAATCCAGTGTGGTGGTACCTGGGAAGGCACTCTGAGCTGGGAGGCTAAATCCATGCAAAGCTTGGTCATCCATTATTAGCACAAACATTATGGTGTGTGTGCTTCCTGTCCCCTCCTCCATCAGGGCTGGTTCTCAGGTCTGGGTGCTTGTCCAGACTGTTGGTTCCCCAATGGATGAGGCTGAATCTTCTCCATTAGCCTGAACTTGGGGCTTCCATGCTGACAGCCTGTAATCATTCCTATCCAACAAGGCTCCTTTCTCTTCCCCAGCAGTGCCCAGAAAACAGCAGTCCAAATAAACTGTCTCCTTCCGTCTCTCTCCCAGCCTCCAGTCTTGTCTCAAGGCTTTGTTCATCTTTTGTGCCTACCAGCCCCACAAAGGGCCACTCCCCTATTCAGCATCATGAAGAGCACCTGGCTCGGCCTGGAGGCTGCTGTCTCCTACTAGCTGCCACAGGACCTGGGAGGTTATGCTGAGTCAGCCCTGCCTTGATACATGGGGGCACTAAGGCCAAGAGAATGCCAGGGACTTGTCCAAGAGCATGCAAAAGCTTCGTTTAAGAGGTGACTGCAAGCCTGACCTCCCATTACAGCACTCAGAGTTTAGGAGAATTTCCTACGTTCATTCACCAAACAGTAATCAAGCACCTACTGTGTGCCTATCTCTATACCAGGCTCAGCGGTGGAGGAGAGATGGAAGCGCTCCATTAGCCCCGCTATCTACAGCGGTACCCACAGATCAACAGCCACAGCCACAGTAGAGCTGGGCAAGACACTACAAAACCATGTGCTTGCTTTTGTGGGGCTTATGAGAAGTGCTCCTGAGATATAAGGCAGAACAGGTCCCTGCAGGACGGAGCAGTCAGGAGGGCCCCTTGAAAGACGGGCACCATGCCTGGAGAGGCAGAGAGGAGGTGGGAACAGCACAGTCACTGAAGAGGGACCTGGCACGAGGCCACCTGTGTGTGGGGGGGGGGTGCAAGAAGCCTTCCAATAGGCTTAGAGCAGCTGCGGTGATGCGTTTGGGAAGGTGGGCAGTGCCCCTGCCAAGGGGCTATTCTCTGTCGCATGCGCTTACCTTGGTGTTGTCTCATACGTTACTGTGGGCACCAGGAAGTTTGTCCATTGCCATGGACACGGTAGATTTCTACTTGGCTCTCCAGGGCTGCAGCCTGACCAGTTACCGGAGTCCCACCCCTACCTCTCCCACCCTCTCGCTACCTGGGGTTAGCCGATTGCATCTGGAAGTGACAATAGGTGTGCCTTGTCGAGGGGGCTTTGTGCCTGAGTGGCCAGCCTGTAATCATTCCTATCCAACAAGGCTCCTTTCTCTTCCCTGGCGTTTGTTAGAAATATGGTCCAGAGCCCCAATGCCCCTTGGGGAGGCTGGCCAGAGAAGGCCCCTCGCTGCCCATCGATTTGCACTGCTTTTACCATCTGCTTGAGCGTGTTTGCCGGACACTGTGGGGCTGTGTTTGGCTTCAGATAGTGAAATAATGTCCTTGCTGAGGGAAGGATGGAGTCTTTGCTAATTAGCTCAGCTGCCTATTTTGAGGACGAAAAGTCTTTACTGCTGGGCTCCCGGGTGGGCTGAGTGTGGGACTCTGCAGAGAGCCTGTGTGGTGAGTGGTATACCTGAAGGGGCCAGTGGGGTTACAAGCGGGCCGGGGCAGGCAAGACCTGTGCAGGTGAAGCTTCCAGGGGTGTTATCTTCTTGGCCCTGGGACCCCAGAAGGGCCCTCCCAGTTCAGAGGTAGCATGAGGCAAGGAAAGGACGGGGTTCTGTTCTCAGCTGTAACACTTGCACGTCTTATGGCCTTGGGAAAATCACAGCTGGGCTCTGAGTTACCTCTTCTGAAGAAGGGGGTGTTGTCCTGCCTTCTGTGGGAGGGGGTGGCCGTTCCACACGAGTGGTGACGGATGAGCAGTGACTTTATGCCCACGGGGACTTAGAAGGTGCTGGCGTCCTCACGGCCCCATCTTGGGGTCGTGCTCTTACCTTGGTGCTGCCTCAGGTATGTTACTCCGTGCTTGGCCTCCCAGCCGTCCGCCCCCTTAAAAGGACAGGGTTTCCAGTACCCCTTCCAGGGCTGCGGAGGCGGGGGCCCAGTCATAACTGGCTCGCTTCAAAGGCTGAAGTTTTGAAGTGTTCATCCTTTACAGTCTAACTCTGAGGCGGGGGCTTCCTCTGAGCCCATGGGAAGGGGCAGACCAAATAAGCAGAGGTGAGAGGACCGGGGTGGAGACACCTGAAGCAGCGTCTCCTCCTCCAGGAAGCCCTCAGGAGGCCGGCTGGAGTATTCCTTCTCTGTATGGCCCTCCTCCCCATGGACTGTCACTGCGCTACTCGGGGGGCATCCCTGCCCCCACCGCTGTGCAGGCCTCACAGTGTTTCCCTACAAGGTTAGTTCTCATTTCGCTCACATTGGTGACTGTCTCCACGGGTGTCGGGTAATAGCACCAGTACTCATTGAGGACTGAGGGAATCATCGGAGTGTCTTACTACGCATCAGGCGCAGTCAGTGGGAATGCATCATCATTGCATTTTAGGTCGAGGGGGCCAGGCTTCCTCCCATTGCACAGGGAAGGACACCAAGTCCGCGGTGGGAGGAAGGGCTTTCAAGGACAGGGCATGAGATGTGGCAGAGACGGTCGAGGTCAGTCGAGGCTGACCATCAACAAAGATGTGCCCATCTGTCCCCCACCCCTTCCTCGTGTGCTCAGGCCCTCGGGGAGCTCCTCCTGGGGGGACTCTCCCCCCACTGGCCCAGGCTTCCCCGTCCCGCCTGACCTTCTCTCCGGACTCACGGGGCATCTGACTCGGAGCCTGTGCCCGGGGACGGCCCGGACCCTGGGCTGTCTTCAGGGTGGTTCCTCAAGGGCAGAAGCTCAGGTCCTCTCGGCCGAAGTATTGCCAGTATCCCCGGCATGTAGGGCCGTAGCATGACCCATGCTTGATGGAGGAATCGCTGTGACTGTCTGGATTAAATGAGGCCACACATGCTAAGTTCTCGGTGCGCAACAAGTATTCATTGAATGAAAAGGTATCTTTGGGAGGGGTAAAGGAGGGGTCGGTGTGAGTGTCTGACTCGTGGTCGGTTCAGAACAGGGACACGGTAGCAACAGCTCCACTCCTCTGGGAAGGCTGGGTGGATGGACCGGAAGCGGGGCCGGGGACAGGGAGAGGCAGGCGCCGGAAATGGGAGAAGTGGTAAGTGGAGGGAGGAGGCTGGTTAGCAGCTGGGGCCCTGACACCCACGCCATGTGGAGCGCGTGTGTGCACACGTGTGGGCGGTGTATGTGTGTAAAACAAATAACTGGAAAATGAATTTAATTATAAGGCACTTTTAATAGCTATTTATATTTAATCCTGCTAATTCTGTGTCTTGTGTATCCAAACAGTAATTCTATTCTTCTTACTCATTTGCTAGTGAGGGTGAGAGAGAGGGAGGCGGGCCCGTGGAGAGGCCGCACCCGGGCCGGGCTGGGCCGGCTCGCGACCGGAGGGCAGCTCGGAAGGGGCCACCGGCAAGACTGTCTCCAGGGGCATCTGACTCGGACCCCGTCTGTGTGTCGGGCGTCAGGCAGTTCATTTGCTCAGCACCTGAGGGGGGCCTGGGGGAGCACCGGAGGGAACCCAGCTTCAGTGTCTGGCAGACCCAAGTTCAAACCCAAGTCAGGTCAGATGCCTTAGCCTCAGGGACGCTCACTTTTCACCTGGGAAGGGGCTGAGGGGGTATGAAATGAGAAGCCCGCGTGCCCCATAGCTGGTGCTGACTGAACACTCGTTCCCTCCTTACTCCCCTCGCCAGCCTCAACCTCGAGGGTTTCACCTCCCTCCTTCCAGACAGCCCTGAGCTCACCAGCAGAGACGCGGCGATTGGCGTCTTGCTGACCAGTGACTGGAATGCTGCCCCCTCTTGCAGGTGACCCCGGGTGCTGTCGGGGGCCCCGGCATGTGGGGGCCGGGTTGCGGTGTCTGCGGCACGGGGCAGCCTCACTGGGCAGCAGTGAGGAGGCTACGTAGCAACTGTGGGAGTGGGGAGGAGGGACACACGTCACGAGGACCCCTCTGACCTCGCTCTCAAGGTGCACTGTGAGTGGCCTGCGGGAGGAGCAGGGCAGGCTCGAGGGACCCTGCCTCACCCCGCTCTGCTGCGCAGATCCCACTGTCCCGCTGTTCAGATCTGTGAGCCCCACTGTGGGACTGAGGAAGAGATCCTGGGAGGCTTACGGTCAGAGATGGACTGTGGGGCCTCCTGGGGCCCCCCGCAGGGAGCGGTCTTGTGCTTGTCCTGGAGCGGGCGGGCAGGTGGTGCCAGTCCTCCCTCGGGACCAGGGGACACTGGGCTGGGGCACGACCGAGTGCTGGGGCAGGGCTAGCGGGGGCCGGTGCAGGACTGGCCTCTCCACCCCGCCCCTGCTTGTCCTGTGCTTTCCTGGTTCCGCCGTGGTGTCCGCGCCGTCCTCTGGTGCAGCCGTCTCAGGCTCTGGGGTCTCCTGAGAGACCCCACTGGGCTCCACTGCAGTCCAGCACGCAGAGGGGGCCGCCCTGAGGGCTGGCCCAAGCCAGGCTCTGTGCTGCACTTTCAGATCCTTTTTCGCTTGTGCAAGGCTGTCCCCTCCTGAGAGATGGTGGAACCCAGGCGCAGCAAGGCTCAGGGGCAGGGGCAGGGTCTGGACCATGACTCCTCAGTGGTCAGGTCTGGTGGCCTGGGGATGGAGGGGTGCAAGTGGGGGGGTACTAAGAGGAGTGCTGGGCTCAATAGTAAGGCTCCCCATGCCTGATTCCAGGAGGGGTTCCAGTCCTGGTTTTCACCTGCCCCCCACAGTCAAGCTCTGCCCTGAGGCCCTTGGGCTGTGTGGGCTGTGGGCTGTGGGAGGCAGCCCCGGTCCTGGTCTAGAGCAGGAGAGAGCAGAACCAGGAAAGCACGATCCTGTGTCCTCCCTCCTCGGATCCAGTGGCCAACCACTGGTCCCTGAGAGCCCTGGGTGGTCACCTCCCCTGGTGTAGTAGGTGCTGGTGCCACCCTGCCCCAGCCCCACCCTCGCCCTCTGCTGACAAGTGGAGGCGGGTAACGACTAGGGTATGATTTCTCTCTGGAATATTTTCGCTTTAATCGGAGACTTTAGTGTCTCTGAGCCCCAGCGGGGCGATGTTTCCCTTTAATGGTGACATTTCAGGCGTGGTGGCGGCTGTGGGAGCTGCTGGGGTGAGGGCTTGCCTGGCTCCCCGTCCTCATGTGCAGCCTGGCCCTTCACCGCCCCTCTCCTGGGGCTCCCGCTGTTCTGTTCACAGCCAGGGGAGCGTCTTGTCGATTTGATTGAGGGATTTGTTCCAAGTGCCTCGATCATCAGCAGGTAGAAGCCCGGCCTGGGAATTGGTGGGCACTGTGATGCAGGCAGGCCAGCTTGACCCCTGCTCTTCCGGGAAGCACGGGGTCACTGGGCAAAGAATAACTAACAAGTGTCTGGGAGGTGATTAGCCCCTGAGAGCAAATCTGGGGGTCCAGTCTGTAGGAGGACTCTCCAGGGATGAGTCTTGTGCTGTACTCCCCCACATCCACTCATTCTATCAGAAGTGCTCCTGGGGGCCTCCCTGGTGGCACAGCAGGTTGAGCACCGCACTGTGAAGTATCTGTGTCACAGCAACGCGAGTTCGATCCCCGCCCAGGGAGGGGACCCACATGGCACAGCAGACCTCTCCTGCCTGACCTGCTGCTCCCCTCAGCAGTGTGTTTCGGTCCATCTGCCTATTCTGCTCCCCACTCTGTCTGTGGTGAATCCTCTCACCACTACCACCCCACCTTACTCCCCCCATCCTCTGACCTGTACCCCAACTCTTGTCTGCATAAATAAATAAATCTTAAAAAAAAAACCCTCCTGACCTGGGGTGCTCACTGGGGTCTGGCTGTCCTGTAGAGGGTAGAGGAGGGGAACAGAGGGACACAAGGTCTAGAATTGGTGCTCACGTGATCCGTCCTGCGCCGGGGACGGGGAGGGTGTGGAGAGGTCCCGGACAGCGTGCAGCCGAGGAGAGGCCACACTGGCAGTGGCTGCCGGGCCAGCTCCCAGTCCAGGTTTTGAAGTCGGTTTCCTGTGGGACCTTGTGTCTCTTCTCTGGCCTCAATTTCCTCATCTGTGCAATAGGAGTTTTGGTCCGGACCAGCAAATCGCTGGAGCCCCTTGTACCCTCCAGCCCTGATTCTAAGAGAGCTTGGGGAAGTTGCTGAACCTGGAGGGGTGGGGGTGGGGTCCCAGAGCATCAGTTGTGGAGAGGGTGGGATGCAGATGTATGTGCTGTCATCCACTGCGGCCAGCGCACTCATTAAGCATCTCTAAGATGGATACACCCCCCGTCTCACCTGGTGCACAAGCCTCGGGATTTATTTCTTCCTGAATGGTGTCATCCATCATGTTAGCTGTGCTGCCAGCAGGCCTGGCTGGCTCTTGCCTAAGCCTCCTGCAGGGTTGGGTGCCTCGTTAGCCTCCAGGAAGGCTTCGCTTCCCTCACCAGCCGTGCTCCTGCCCCGACTGCTCATCACCCGTGTGGCGTTTCCCATGTGGCCATGACCTGTTCTGTCCTCCAGCTCCACCGCAATCCCTAGTCTGCCCGTTTAGAGTGCCGTTATGGGTGGTGGACAATCAGGGCTGACTTCTTGGAGGAGGTGGTAGTACTGATTCTGGACCCAAAGCAAATAGCTGAGCAGGAATTGCACAGGTAGAGAGAAGAGTGCTGGGGTTCAGCTTTGGGGTTGGGAGGGATGGGAGGCCAGAGAACTAGTGGAAGAGGTCCTCACTTACATCCCTCTTACTCATGGGGCACCCAGGAGGGCTTATTGACCATTGACTGAGCCTGACCCCAGTTCTTATAATCTCCCGTTGTTTCATGCTATAAGGTGCTCTGCATCCTTCTCTGGTGGCTCAGAAGCCATTAGGTGACCCCCCCACCCTTCATTTACATAGTGCCCCCATATCCATCCCTGTTAGAGGCCTGCGGTATATGGACAGTTCTGCCCCCAGCCAGACGAGTGACCTTGGACAAGTTACTTCGTCTTTTTGAGCCTTGATCCGAAAAGGACTTGTTAAGTTTCACTGCAGGAAGGGCATCCGAGGTGGGGTCCAGGAGGTGAGTAGGAGTTCAGGTGGAGAAGGGTTGGGTGGTGGTGATTCTAGATCGTGGTGGGATGCCTGGAGCTGAGCTGGGGCCTCTGCTGGGGGATAGTCCCCTGCTGGGCGCTGAACCACAGCGCAGGGTCAGCTGCCTGGTTGTGAGTCCTGGTCGTACCACTCATTGGCCGAATGGCCTTGGCCCGTAAGACCTTTCCGTGTCTTGGTTCCGCACGGGTGAGTTGGTGGTGGGGATTCTGTGGGGGCTACACCCGAGAAGAGAAAGCACACGTTGTAAGGAAAAAAATATGAATTAATTAAAATGAATAATAATAAAAAAAGGAAAGTCATGTGTAAGAAATAAAAAAATAATAACTAACGGTGAGCTGCTGCCGCTGTTGTGACTGAGCCGCAGAGAGGGCAGGCAGGGCCTGCCCGTCTGGCTTGTGAAGAGCATTCAGGACCCAGGCCAGCACCAGTCCATTCCTAGCCTCTCCTCTGCCCTCTGCTGGGGCACTTCTGGTGTCCGGAGAGCTGCCGATGCACAGTGTCGGTCTCCCTGGTGTTGGACTGGGCTCTGCCCACGATGCGGTCTCTTCCGGAGCCCTCTGCCGCCAGGGCCTGTCTCACTCTGGGGGGCCCCAGGGGTGCCTAGAGCAGGTGCTCAAAAAGCACTCGTTGATGGGCCGGCCGCCGCCGGGTGAACGGTGGCCGTGGGCCACCCCACTGCTCGCGGCTCCTGGGCTCCCCGAAGGAGCTCTTGGGCCCCCATCTTTTGTTCTTGGTTGGGAGCCCCACTGAGGCCCCCAGCAGTAACCCTCTGGCCTTGGAGATACCCACCCAGCTCCCCACGACTCTTGCCGGAGCAAGCTGAGCTCAGCCTGCAGGCATTTTGTTCCATTCTGCCGCCCACCCCCGACCACAGCAAATCTCCAGCCTCCCTCCTTCAGTCCTCAGGCCTCCCCACTTGCTTGTTAAGATGAGACTCACTCCCGAACTTGATGTCTTTGCCACAGCTTTTCTATGGAACTATAATTTGACTGTCTAAAGGTTCTTAGAGGAGAGAAAAAAGGAAAATCAAGCCTGACGCTGCCCAGCGTGGACCCTGTCTTCTGAGGGAGCAGGGACCCCGTCAACCCTCTTCAGACGGGGCTCTGGAGGAAGGACAGGGCGGGCCTGAGGGCGGGTCACCTGGCACGGACCCCCAGGCGCCTGTGCCCGCGCAGCCCCTCCACCCTGAGGGGAGCGTGAGGTCACCTTCTTTCTTTTCAGAGGGTGCGGGTCTCAGGGCTCTCTGTCCCCTCCTCCAGGGATCCCTGGGGCAGGCGTGCCAGAGCGGACAGGACTGGTAGAGGGAAGGGGTCAGCGCTGGGAAGGGACTGCCCAAACCCCCCAGAAGATCCTGCCAGGGGAGGCTTGCAGGGAGGCTGGGGAGGATGAGGGGACAGCAGGGGGTGGGGAGGTTGGTCCCGAGAAGCAAAGCAGCAGGGAGGCCTCCAGTCTTCCAGGGGTCTCCAATCTTCCCTGCCCTAAGGGTTTTGTTTTGTTCTTTTTAACATTTTTTTTCAAAGATTCATTTATTTATGCGTACAAGCGCTGGGGTACACATACAAGGTGTGGGGTGGTGAGAGAATCCACCAGACAGAGCAGGATGCAGAACAGACAGATGGACTGAAACACACTGCTGAGGGGAGCAGCGGGTGAGGCAGGGGAGGTCTGCCGCGCCATGTGGGTCCCCGCCCTGGCCGGCAGCAGGGATCGAACTCGTGCTGCAGTGGCTGCGGTTTGCTTCATAGTGCGTTGCTTAACCCACTGCGCCACCAGGGCGGGCCTGTTTGTTTTTTTAAAAGATTTTTTAAATTTATGCACATAAGAGCTGGGGTACAGGCCAGAGGTGCAGGGGCTGAGAGGAGTCACCAGAGACAGAGTGGGGAGCAGAACAGGCAGACTGACTGAAACACACTGCTGAGGGGAGCAGCGGGCGAGGCAGGAGAGGTCTGCTGCGCCCTGTGGGCCCCTCCCTGGCCGGGGATCGAACTCGCGCTGCTGTGCCATGGATACTTCACAGTGCAGCGCTCAACCTGCTGCGCCACCAGGGAGGCCCGCGTTAAGCTTTCTTGACGACGTTGTGACGTTGTGGGGCCCATAGCGTGCTGGTGGTGAGGGTGGACCCCTTCGTGTTGTGGGACTCCCAGGGGCTCAGCGTCCACACGGGCCCACACTGAGCCCCTCGGGCTCTGACACCCGAGCAGCTGCCGGCTCACCGGCTGTTGGGAGGCGCTTTCCCCTAGTTTCTGACAAAGTTGCGTCTGTTCCACTCTCCCCCCTTTGGACCTGCTTTCCTGGTTCGCCTGTGACCTCAGCTCTCGAATGGACTTTCGAAAAAGTTAGGACTTTTGATTACCCAGCTTTTTCTTGGTAGACTGGGAGCAGTGTTCTACTGAGCCATGGTTCCCCCTCTGTTAAGGGGTGCTAACGCCCCTGCAGAGTGCTACTGGGAATAGAGTGAGCTGCCGTACCAGCCACTTAGCTGGCGGCTCCGTCCAGCCCTGTCTGTTCTGACTGTGACCCCAGAGGCCGTGCAGAAGGGGCAGTGACAGGCTGGGGCAGCGGGTGCCAGCCTGCGCTGCTGACCCTCCGGAGGCCTAGGCCACTCCACACTGCCAGGTCCGCGGCCGGGGCTGGAGGGCTCACCCAGGTTGGTGAGGCAGCAGCTGGGGCGCTGCCTTCACACCCCACCTCCCATTTTTAGTGATGGGCTGACAGCCCCCCTGGGTTGGGCCATGGAGTCGCTGGCACAGAGGGTGATGCGCAGCGCTCCATCTGCCTGATTTTGGAGCTCTGACCCGAGGTCCTCTCTGTCCCTGTTCCCCATTCTGTCCCCTCCACCCTCGTCAGCTGAGTCTTGGGAGGTGTCTGGGCCCTGGTCCACGCAGGAACCGGGACTTGGGCCCCTAGCGTGGGGTGGGTCTGGGCACACTGAGCCCTCTGCGCCTCCAGAAGTCCCTGGTGCCTGCAGAGCCGCAGCCCCGGGGACCACATCGCAGGGAAGTTGAGGCGGGAGCCGCTTGTCTGCAGAACCGCAAGGTCAAGCTGGGCTTTCCGCTCCTGGCTGGGCCAGGAGTGGCGGGCCCTGGGGAGAGCTGGCCATAGTGCCATCTGTGGGGCCTGTGGTGTGCCCCTCCGGTGGGCAGGCCTGTTTGCTGGCTGCTCTGGGGGTGCTGGGTCGAGGCTGAGGGCCAGGAAAGGCCTTTGGCTGGGAAGCAGAGGTGTGTCCTCAGGGCCCGAAAGTGGAGGACAGAAAGCCTGACTGGCCCGGCCAGGTTCCGGGGGCGCTCAAAGCAGGGCCTCCGGGCAGTGTAGCGGGTGGAAGTTTTTCCTTAAAAGCCCAGACTTGGTGGACTCAACCAGGCCAGACTGGGGAGGGGGTTTGCAAAGAAGGAAATCTAGGGGAGGCCCTTCTGGGCCTTTGCAGAGCTGCCCCTTCCTGCGGTGCCTTTCCTGCGTATGTCTCCTTGGAGACGAATCCAAGTGTGTCTTGCTTCCCTTGTCTGTTCTCCTCCCATTGCCCTCCCAGTCAGGCAGCTGCGACTTCTGGCCTGTGAGCTCCTCTGGGGAGAGGGCCGAGCTCGCCAGTGGTGGGGCTGGACACGGGCCGCGGAAGGGCGCCGGCGAGCCTGCTGGCACTTTAGACAGCGTCTCGCTGCCCCTTACCTGGCTGCGCCGTCCAGCAGAGGAGCTGCTTTCTGAGCCTCGGTTTCCTCCCTTCAACTTGGCCTCTTGGGGGCTGCAGTTAGAGATGAGCCATGTCAGCCCTCAGTCTTTGGGTCCCCGCCCCCCCAAGCCCTTTGGGAGCCTCCGTTCCTTCTGCTCAGGAGACCCTCTCCATTGTCTGAGTCCCCATTTGTTTAGCACCCAACCTGCCTCCCGAGGAAGGACATTAACTCCCTGATGTCTGCAGCTGTCCCTGGTGGGCGTCAAAACTTTCTGGTGTCTTTGGGGGGTGGGAGGGGGAGGGACGACGATGAGAAAGCACAAGGGCCTGAGGTGCTGGTGCATTGTGACATGGTGGGAACTCCGTGGGGCCCACCATTGATGTCAAATATATATAAATAAATGAATTCATAGATATAAAAATAAGGTTTACAACTGAATGTGGACATAAAAAAAAAACAACAGGGCCTCCCTGGTGGCGCAGTGGGTTAAGCAACGCACCATGAAGCAAACCTCAGCCACTGCAGCTCGAGTTCGATCCCTGCTGCCTGCCTGGGGGGACCCACATGGCTCAGCAGACCTCTCCTGCTGTGCCCGCTGCTCCCCTCAGCAGTGTACTTCCGTTGATCTGCCTGTTCTGCTTCCTGTTCTCTGTGGTGAATCCTCTCACCCCCCACACCTCTGGCCTGTACCCCAGTACTTGTATGCATAAATAAATAAAATCTTAAAAAAAAACCAACAAAAGAAAACAAACCCAAACAAAACAAAAAACTGTCTGGCGTCTCCATCCCCCCCCCCCACCCCGACACAGTCCTGCTTGTGGGGACTCCAGCTGGACAGAGACTGCGCAGGGTGGCCCACGTGGCAGGGGTGGGTCTGGGACCTCCAGCAGCTCCCAGTATGGCCTGCTCTGGGAGGGCTCAGACTATGGGAGCCCAGGGAGCTGGGCCCTGGTTGTACCTCCCAGGGGTCTTGTGGATAGAGGTCAGGCCAGGAAGGGCCTTGAGAGCAGGTGAGGGATCGTGGCTCAGCCTCCCTCTGCAGGCCTGGAGTGTTGGGAGCTGGGCTAGCGTGATCCTGGGACAGATCCTCTCTGTGAAGCTGAGTCCTCCACCCAAGCTCTCTGCTCGGTGGACAGCCCTCTGCCTGCTCCAGGGACACCGCCCCAGGAAAGCCTTCTTTGACCACCGCCATGCTCTCAGACCTCCCCCGGCCCTCACCCCAGGGTTCCCTCGGAATCCACTGACGCCCACCAGGCTTGCAGACTGCTGACGGCAGGGTCAGAAAGACTTGGTTGTCTCCGGCCCCTGTGCTGGGCTCTGGGTAGGGGCTCAGTAAGTGTTGATTGAAGATGTGACTGCATGCAGGAGGGCCTGAGCACAGACGGTTGGGCAGGGCAGACAGGGCAGGGATGGGCCTCCAGTCGGTGGGGGCCAGGCTGAGCCAGGTCCCAGCCAGACAGTCGAGGCTCTTTGTGTGTCTTTAGGCCAAGCTCTAAAGAGCTGTTTGCTGGAACAATAGCCATCCCTGGCAGCGCCTAGGTGGGAGGGCCGGCCTAGCTGGCTCCCTTTGGAGATGTTTTGAGAATAGGTAGACTAAGCCAACTTGTCACCCCCTGGCTGGCTGGTGACTCTGGGGAGTGGCCACGGGGTGGCGGCTGTGGGAGGCAGGGTGATTGGTGGATTCAGCCCTGACCTCAACGAAATTATTTTTAAAACCTGCAAGAGAAAGGGGATATTTTTAACCTTTGTTCCATCAAGGCATCCCTAGGGAAAAGGGGGGGAAGAAGGAAGATGGTGACTTGGGAGAGGGGCGTGGGGCTGGGACACAGGCCCCCAGGGGACAGGCGCTGCCTCAGTGAGCCCGAGGATCAGCTTTATTTTTGTCCCTAGCCCTTTTAAATTTTTTAAAAGCTCCAAACAGCAAGAGGGACAGTGGAGTTCATTATATCAAGTTATCTCCTCCGTTTCAGGCAAAGATCAATCTTCTGAGAGTCTTGCAGCTCCGAGGGGGGAAGGGAGAGAAAGAAAACTGGAGCTAAGGAAAAAAACTCCCTGGACCAATTTCCTCTGGCTAACACGATTACTTGGCTGCCTGGCAGCAGCACCAGCTGTTGGCAGGCATCCTGGACCCCGCCAGTCATGCTCAGTTGCCGGCTGCCCCCCAAGGCTCCCTCCTGAATGGGACAGGTTGGCAGGTGTGCACACCCAGATCCTCCCCGGGGGGTTGCTGCTGGGTCTGGCATCCCAGAGAGGCCTCAGGCCTCACAGCTCCCTAGTGTGCTTGGGTGTTCTAGCTGGGCTCCGCCTGTGCCCACTTCCCTGCTTTTGCTCTGCCCACTGTATGTGCCCTCAGGCCTCTCCCACACCTTCTCCAAATGGGAGCAGTTTCTATGGGGAATAAAAGGAAGGGTTTTGGGGCCAGATAGAGCTAGCTCCCCTCCCTCCTTCCCTCCCCTCCCCCTCCCTCCCCTCCTTCCCCTTCCCTTCCCCTCCCACCCTCCCTCTCCCTCCCTCTCCCCTCCCCCCTCCCCTCCCTCTCCATCTCCTCCCCTCCCCTCCCCCCTCCCCTCCCCTCCCCTCCCCCTCCCTCCCCCTCCCCCTTCC
>JAGFMF010011739.1:720229-788717 GCA_019455555.1 Galemys pyrenaicus | reverse complement strand
CCCTCCCCCTTCTCTCCCTTCCTTTCTCCTTCCTTCCACCAATATTCGCTGAGTATCTGCTTTGTGCTGGGGTGGCGATAACGCTGAACAAGATGGACATAGGCCCTCCCCTGCCTTATGGAGTGTGTGTTGTGATGAGGAGACACTGAGGAAGCAAAGACACAAACAAACAAGGATAATGACAGGTGGGGATAAAGACTATGATAAATGGGGGTCCTCCCCGGTGGCGCAGTGGGTTAAGCAATGCACTATGGAGCAACCCGCAGCCACTGCAGCACGAGTTCGATCCCTGCTGCCGGCCAGGGAGGGGACCCACATGGCACAGCAGACCTCCCCTGCCTCGCCCGCTGCTCCCCTCAGCAGTGTGTTCTGCTCCCCACTCTGTCTCTGGTGAATCCTCTCACCTTCCACGCCTCTGGCCTGTACCCCAGCTCTTGTATGCAGAAATAATTTTTTTTTAAAAAGACTATGACAAATGGGAGAGATTGGGGACCCTGGGGGCATAAGAGCCAGGCTGACCAGGGAAGACAGAAGTCTCATTCCAAAAGAATAGGGTGACAGAAACATCGGGGTGGGGTCAGCGCGTGCTGGAGCAGCCAGGACTGGCGCTGAAGCCGGCCACAGTGGGGCTGGGGGTGGGGGTGGTACAAGGTGAGCTCAGCCTCCGAGGAGTCTGGGCTTGACCCTCTCAGCCAGCCGGAGGCCCTTGCTCTTGGCAGGGTGGCAACAAGACCTGATCTGTGGCTTTATCTGGGAGGAGCAGAGGGCCCTGTGAGGCTGGGGCTGCAGCTGCAGGGTGGGGTGGGTGGGAGCCCGGCTGGGCTAGCAGTCGCTCCTGGTGCAGGGCAGAACTGACAGGCTTTGCTGTGGGGCGAGAGAGAGAGGGAGTCAAGGCTGAGGGAGATGTAATTTTGGGGATAAAAATTAAGATTTCTGTTTTGGACAGGTCTGTTAGATGAGCAAGTGGAGATGACAAATAGCCTGTGGATGCGTGCAGCTGGCGCCTAGGAGAGCTGGGCTGGGAGCGCTGGGGGCACAGCTGGGATTTAAAGCCGCACGCACCACCCCCTGGACCAGCCAGGAATGTAGGGGGGAGAAGCAGGTGCCTGGGTGAGTCCTGGGGCTGGGGCGCGTAGATGGGGGTGGGGAAGAGGGGGAGGCATGGCAGTACACCCTGAGTAGTGTTCCGGCGAAGGTAGTGGTCAGCCGTGCCAGGGAATGACCACTGGGCTTGGCGAAACTGAGGTATCTGGGAACCCAGATAAGAGCAGTTTCATGGAGGAGTGGGCATGGAAGCCTGGCTGGATCTGAGGGATGGGAGCGAGCGAGCAGGCGTGGAGACACTTAGTGCAGACCGCTTTTGTTTGGCTATGAAAGGAAGCAGAGAAATGGAAGGGTATGGGGGGGGGGGAAGGAATCACCCTCCCTCTCTTCCTTCCTTTCACCTCTTCCCCCCTCCCCCCCGCCCTTCACAATACTGAGACACATCGATGTGTTATTTCTCTTTGCTGTGTGACCTTGGGCAAGTAGACTAACCTTTCCGAGCCTCAGTTCCATATCTACAAAATGCAGCTGCTACTGGGTCTGACACATAGTAGGTGCTCAGTAAATGGGATTGTGTTATTTATTTTCTTATTTAAAATATTTATTTATGCATACAAGAAATGAGTGTAGGCCAGAAGTGTGGGGGGTGAGAGGACTTACCACAGACAGAATGGGGAGCAGAACAGGTGGATCTACTGAAATACACTGCTGAGGGGAGCAGTGGGTAAGGCAGGAGAGGTCTGCTGCGCCATGTGGGTCAGCTGGGCAGGGATCGAACTCAAGTTGAGTGGCTGGCGATAGCTTGATAGCGCTGTGATTTTAACCCCTGTGCCACCAGGGAGGCCCTAAATGGGATTGTTTTTAAGTCGGCATTCCCTTGGGGAAGTGGGCTGCTGGGCACGGATACAGACACTTCAGAGGACAATGTGGCGTGAGTGTTGAGCTGTGAAAGGAGTGTACTCTCTGACCCACCTTTGGAAATACTTGCACACATGCACAGAGGCAGGCTGCCCCCCGCCCCCCACCCTGCTGGCTGTGGCAGGTGCAGGTAGGTGGGTCGGCTACTCTCCCTGTCTGGTGCCCCATGCGGGGCTATGGGCCAGCCTCAGGAAGCCTCCTGCAGAACTCCGGCCCTCTTTTGCCCCTCCTCCCGCAGCCTGACACCTGCTTTGTAGGGTCTGAGTCTAGGTGTGTCTGGAATTTGGGGGCTGTCCAGGCTCCTGGGGGCGGGGGCTGCTCTGGCTCCATCTGCCCCAGCTGTGGGAAGGCCTTGGGCAGGTTTGACTGTGGGGCTGGTTCTGGGACAAGGACTCTGCAGGTCCCGGGCTGTCTCTCAACCCTTCCACCTGTCTCTCTGCAGGTGCCCCACGGAAGAACCCCGGAGAGTGCTGGTATCCGGTGAGGTAAGCGCTGCTGTCTGGGTTGGTGCCTGGGAGAGTGTGTGGGGACACTGTTCCAGGGGACTCTGCTCAGTCCTCCTCTGCCATCCCCTCCTCCTCTTCAGTCTTCTGGAGCCCATCTCTGCCCTCCTCCAGCCATGCTCTTAGGGGGTGCTGCTGAGTCACAGGGTGAAAAGTGGGGTAGAAGGTTTGGAGGTTAGCTTTTGGGGGGAAAGGGGGGTGGTTCTTGTCCGCCTCACTGTGTGGAGCCAGGACTAGATATGGGGATTCTTCAGTCATGGGCGCTGGGGGGACCCTGGAAACGGCTTTTGGAGTTCTGGGGGTGCCTGGTCTGGGTACTGGCCAGGAGTAGGGCTCAGAAATCACGGATGCCCCTCATTAGGAGGCGTTTGTGTGTCGCAGGGGTGGGGTGGCTGGCTGTGGGAGGCGCGCCGGGCATCAGTTGGTACTGTGGCTGCTCAGGCTCAGGCCTTGGGGCCTGGTTAGCTTCTGTCACAAGCACGTACCCGCCTCGTCCCCTCTCCCCACAGCGCTGGGAACACAGTTTGGCAAGGGCCACAAGGGGGCAGGGCAAGCAAGTCTGGGGGCAGACCTGACGTGTGTCTACTTCCCCTCCCCCAGCCTCCTGTGTCTCCTCAGAACTCAGATCTGAGAGGCTTTGCTGAGTGGATGATTTCTGGGAGGGCTTCTAGCTTTAATTTGGCACCAGGGGGCCTGAGAGTGTCGGCTGAGTCAGCCTCAACTCCCTTGCACGGGAGGGAGCAGAGGGCGTGGCGTGGAGGGGCACCATGGGCCAGTCTTCTGCAGCAGCTGCAGCTGGTGGGGAGCCTTGGGGGCTCGAGGGGCAGGGCGGGGCTCCTGGCCCTCGGTCTGTTCTGGCCCCAGCACAGCATGGGGCAGGGGTAACTGAGGTATGGAGTTCGTAGTTCTGCCTCTCCCCTGTCTTGACCACCCCCCCACATTCCCTCACCTGTAAAAGGGAGCGTCTCACATCCTTATGGGTGTTGTGTTGTGTGGAGAAGGCCAAGCGTGGGGCCTGACATACAGATGGTGCTCAGCTAATGTTAAAACATGCATCAGTTATTTGGCCTCATTGTGTGTGCAGCCTTGAGCCAGGGCTGGATGTTGGGAAGCATCTACAGGACACTGGGGAACAGGGCCATGCAACCCCAGGCAACTCGGAGCCCCTGCCAAGGCCGGCTCAGTCTTCCTGCCATCCTAGTGAGGAGAGAAAACTGAGGCCAGCGGACCCAAACCAGGCAGACTGCCTGGAGGAGAGGTGCTCATTGTTATTAATTTGCCATGGTTGGTTCCCTCTTTTAAGCCTACAAGAAACCTTTTTCACACTTTAATTAGCTCATTAATCTTAACAACGACTACCCTTGGGAGCGCTTTGCTTCCTTCCAGAGGTGGGGCGCTGAGGCCAAGTGCCGAGTGCCGTGGGCTCTGGTGGGGAGCAGGATGGGGCCCAGGCCTCCTCTCCAGGTCCCTCCCCACCTACTGACCCCCAGTTCTGGGTCTCTCGGAGGGAGGGGCGTGATCAGAGGGCACGTGCCTGGCCGGCGCGTGCCCTGCTCTGCCCTCTGGAGCCGTCAGAGCGGGGATGCAGGGGCAGCTGCACGGTCCGTGGCTGCCTCTCCGGGCCAGGAGCACGGAGTTGGCTGGGCTGAGATGGAGCCACTGGCCGGGCCCGCCTGCTGGCTCTGGGGCTGTCGTGGCAGGAAGGCGCACAGGAGCAGGTCCGGGACGGTTCTGGGCAGACGGGTCAAGGAAGGAGGGTCTCGGAGCCTCGGTGGCTTTGCATGCTTGTGTAAGTAGAGGTGGCCGGGTACACGGCAGGCAGGGGCTGGGGGGCCGGGAGGCTGGCCGGCTCCCAGCCCCCGGCGCGTCTCACCCTCTCGGCTGCGGCGGCTGCTGCTGCTGCTCGCGTTGGTGCTCTCGCTGCTGCTCGTCAGCACTGTCGGCCCGTTGGTTCTGTCGGTCGTCTCGGTCGGTCGGTCGGGCCTCTTTCGGTGGCTGCCTCGGGCCGTGGGCTGGTCCTCGCGGCGTCTCCTCCTCCACTTGAGGTCCTGTCCCGCAGCTCCCGGACCGTCCACCTCCTGCGCTCCTGCAGCTTCTTCCCGCGGCGTCCTGGTCTCCAGCCACCTCCTGTGCCACCCTTCCTGCGCGACAGGCACAGCCATCCTTCTCGGACGTGACCCAGCCCCTGCTCCTCCGTGTGCGCTCGGGCCAGTCTCCCTGTCCAGAGTGTAGCCTCCTAGAAGCCCCACACTAGCAGGTAGTGCCTGCTCTCCCGAGCCCTCCATCCTTGGGGAGCAGGGGGGCCCCAGTCCCTGCGGTTCAGGCTCGTCTCTGCCCCTGGGGGACTGGGCAGGTGAGCGGCCACTGTGCTCTGGGAGGAGGGCCTGGAAACCAGCAAGAGGGTGGGCAGACCCCCGGAACACCCCCGCACGCGGGACTCAGTGTGTCTGAGGGTAGAGTTGGGAAGGGTGCGCGCTGACCCCCAAGACTACAGCAGACGGCTGAGGGGTGTTGTCCAGCACGCCTGGATGCCAGATCCCACGTGGTGAGTTTAGCTATGACTCGTGGTGGCCCACAGAAGCTTTGCTGTGGAAGGAACCTGCGCCGGGCCGGCCTGCAAACGCTGGAGGCTTGGAGAGCCGGGGTGGCAGCGTGCAGGTCACAGTCACGTCGGCAGCAGCTGTCAGAGGTCAGAGGAGCCGCGGTGGAGAGACCGAGCGGAGTCAGTGGGGTCAGGCTGGGAGAGGAGCCCGCCTTGGCCCATGACCTGCCCTGGGAGAAGCCACGTGGCACGGTGCACGGGGAGCGGGGCACCTGTCTGAGCAGAGCAGAGGCGAGGGGGCTGCTTCCGAGGGGTACCTGCCAGCGCCGCCCGAGCGGCCGAGGGGAGGCCCGGACTGGCGTGCTCGCTGGACGCCCGCCTCGCCCAGCAGCAGGCCGGGGCTCACCTGCCTGACTTCCGTGTGGCCTGAGACACCGACCCAGGCGGGGACCCCTCATTTCTAAAACAGGGAACGGGTGGGGCTGTGTCAGACCGTGCCCTAAACGGCACTTCTACCAGGGGCTTCGCTTTCCCTGCAGGAGGTCCGTAGCTCTGCTGTTTCTTCGGTTTTCACGTCCGTCAGCCCAACGCAGAAGGGAGACCCCACCACGTGTTCTAGCCTGGGCATGTCCGAGGTGCCGGGCGTTGGAGGGCGTGGACTTAACGGAAAAGCAGATTCTGAGCCCGAACACGTGGGTTCCTGTCGTCATCGCTCTGGCGAGCTGTGTGGCTTTGAGCTGGTTTCCTGCCTTCTGTGACTGTCTCTTCCTCTGTAAAGTGGGCTCAGCGGCCCGTCACGCCTGGCACGGGGGAGGCTCCTCGTAGCGCTGCTGGGCTCACGGGGCTGGTGGCCGGTGGTCTGGGTGGGCGGGCAGCGGGGCAGGCAGTGGAAGCCCGGGCCATTCAGCTCCCCACAGAGGCTGTCGGGAAGGGGTGCTCTCTGTTCACTGCGTCCCTGGGGATCCCTTCCTGACGGCTGCCGGGGCACTGCTGGTGTGAGCTTGGCGAGAGCTGTCCCTGTTTCCATGATCGGTGCTCCCGCCCCGGGGGCAGATGGGCACAGAGGTGTGAGATCTTGGAGTTGTGAGCGTTTAGGGGGCTGCTTTTAGGGGCACAGTGGTAGTGCTGAGGGCTGAAAGGCCCGCAGGGAGAGGTGGGTGAGAGGGGAGGAAGGAACTGGCTCATGCATGTGCGAGGCCCAGGCCTCGAGAGGTGTGACGGCTTTGCTCCTCACACAGGAGAGCGGAGTGAAATGGAGCGCCGCACAGCGAAGTCGGGGTCCCATCACGGAAGCGGCAGAGCTGTGTGGGTTCCCGTGTCCCGTGTTCTTCGTGCTCCAGCACGAAGGGCTCCGGCTATGCCTGCAGCGGCCGTGCGTGGCCCGGGGCGTGCGTGTGGGGGCTGTGCGCTGGGCCCCCTCTTGCTCCCACAGAGAGGCCTGTGGGGGAAAGTAGGGCAGTGGGGCGGTTTGCTCCACCTCCTGCGGCGTTGGCACGGGGGGGGGGGGGGAGGCCTCCACATTCCCAACCCCCAACCCAGCCTTGCCCAAGGTGGGCTGGAAGGTGCCCCCACATTGTGAAAATAATTTGTGACTAAGACATTGTAGGCCACGTGTGTATAAATAACTCTTCTGTACCCCAGGACCACGGCTCTGCTGAGGACACTGAGGCAGGGGGCAGTGGCCTGCCCAGGGCCACACGACTGGGCAGCTGTGGCCTGGGAGATGCTCTGCCCCCACTGCTGCCAGTGGAGTCAGCATGCACCTCGTCCTCAAGCCTGATGTCTGTTTATGCAGCTGGGGGCAGGGAGGGGAGGGCCAGTCATTCTGGACCTAGAAGGTCAGAGACCGAGTCAGCCCCTGAACAGGGTGCGGGGGCAGGGCCTGGCCCTCTGGCTCCAGCCAGGACGCCGCGTTGGACACCCCTCCCCATCAGGTGTCCTTACTCCTGCCTGAGGAGCGTGAGTGGGTAAGAAACAGCCTAGGGCCCTCCCTGGTGGCGCACCGGGTTGAGCGTCACACCGTGAAGCATCTGTGGCACAGCAGTGCGAGTTCTATCCCGGCTAGGGAGGGGCCCCACAGGGCGCAGCAGCCCTCTCCTGCCTCACCCACTGCTCCCCTCAGCAGTGTACTTCTGTGATCCCCCTGTTCTGCTCCCCACTCTGTCTCTGGTGAGTCCTCTCACCTTTCACAACTCTGGCCTGTACCCCAGCTCTTGTGTGCATAAATAAATAAATCTTAAAAAAAATAAAAAAATAAATAGCCTAGTGTGGATGTCCCTCTAGTACTTACCAGCTGTGCAACCTTTGCATGTTGCTTAAGGTCTCTGTGCCTCAGCTTCCTCCTGTGGAAGAGGGGGCGTGACCGGTCGCACACTCACGCCCAGGGCTGTTAGGGCGCCCGGAGCTGCTGTCTGGCAGACCGTGAGGTGCAGCGAATCCCAGGCCTCGCTGTGGTTGTTGCTGACGGGGCTGTGGAATGTTCTTGGGTGAGAGCAGGGCCCTCACCGCATCTGCATGCAACCAGAGGCCAGTGTCCAGGGGGCCCAGGACTGGAACCGGCCTCGACCTCCCCAGCCTCTGCTCCCTTCTCCGGGTCTCAGGCCTGCATTTCCTGGTACAGTTGCCAGGTGTGGGCTTTTTTGGGTGCCATAGCGTATGTTCACTCCTTATATATTCTATTTATTTATTCTTTTAAAGGTTTATTTATTCATGCATACAAGAACTGGGGTACAGGCCAGAGGTGTGTGTGGGGAGAGGATTCAGCAGAGACAGAGCAGGGAACAGAACAGGCAGACTGACTGAAGCACACTGCCGAGGGGAGCAGCGGGAGCAGCAGGAGAGGTCTGCTGTGCCATGTGGGTCCCCTCCCTGGCCGGCGGCAGGGATCAAACTTGTGCTGCAGCGGCTGCGTTTTGCCTCTCAGTGCGTTGCTTAACCCACTGCGCCAGCTTCCAAGCAAACTTGATACTAAGACAGACATAATCCAGGATAGGGAAAATTTGGATGTAGGAAGAAAGGGCTCAGGGAACATTAGAACAGAAACCCAGATTTGATATTGGGCTGAATACTTGGTCCTATGCTTCCTGGTGGTCAGAGTGAAAAGGGAAACATCGATTGTGCTTTTCATCCTATGCACAGAAGTAAGGCAGCGTAGGGTCCCTGGAAAAGGCTGGGTTTCCCAGCGGGGGGGCTGGAGGGGCTGGGACACAGCAGGCTTCCGCTGGGTCACAGCCCCCGGCCCCAGTCCAGAGCCCAGCATCACAGCCTGCGGGTGGGCCAGAGACCCGGAGCCTGTGCCTGCTGCTGAGCAGGGGCTGCTGGTGGACACAGTGTCTTCGACATTTAGCACCTAGGCCCAGGGAGGCAGAATTGGGAGAGCAGTAGCTGAGCAGGCTCTTGAGTGCGGGTCTGGCTTGGCTGAGCACGTGCAAGATTCTGCACACTGGAGAAACCAACCCCTCCAATTGCTGAAGGTCCGTTCTCCTTAACCTTCCTTCCCGCCAAGGCTTACAGGAACACAGGGAGCACCGGGGTCCTGCCGCCCCTCCTGGGACACCCCTTCGTCCCCACGGAGGCTGGGCATGTCCGGAAGTACAGTCTGATAGGAAAGGACTCTGGAGAATTTCGTTTGATTCTTTCACTTTATAGATGGGAAAACTGAGGCCCAGAGGAGAAAGCACCTACTGTGTGCCAGGTGTTTTAAAGCTGTCATCATTTCCCCTGACCATGGCTGTAGGTGCCTTTCAGGGCCGGGGCTCAGCAAAGTTGAGTGACTTGCCCTGGGCCACAGCTGAGGAGCCAGCTTGTCTGGTCTCAGGAGCTAGGGGAGCGGTACCACGTCTCTCCTCTCGCAATCCTGGCTGGCTTAGGTGGAGGTTGCATCTGTCCAGCCATCCCTGCACTCCACAGAAGCACAGGACTTGGAGAATGGGGGTCAGATGCCTGATCTGGCCGGTTCCAGGCAGGAAGCCCCCCTCCCTGCACAAAGATGATGCTGAGGCCCAGGACAGGGACTGTGGCTGGGGCGGGACGGTGGGCACTGGCCCACAGCATCCCAGCTCTCCTGGCTCGCTCTGCTCTGCCCTCCCCATCAAGAATTCCATGTCTCCCCAGAGCCTGAGCATTAATTACAGCTCCCTGAGCCTATCTCAGCCCTTGGGGTTCCCCCACACCCCCTCTCACAGCTCCACTCTGCAGGTGCTCACTGCTCCCCTTGCGCCAACCTCATCCTCACTGGCTCCCCAGTACTCCCTGTGTTCCCGTAAGCCTTGGCGGGAAGGAAGGTTGAGGAGAACGGACCTTCAGCGGTCAGAGGGGCTGGCTTCTCCAGTGTGCAGTCTCGATGCACGCGGCCAGGCCCGGGCTCCAGAACAGCCTTGTGAAGTAGGCCAGCACGGCACAGCAGTGGCAAGCCCAGCTGACACTGCACCGTGCCTGCTGCACGCCAGACGCTGTTCCAGGCATTTTACAAATTTGTATTTGTTTAATCTTCACCATACCCCCTGAGGCTGCTTCTACAGAAAAGGAAAGGTTAAATGACTGGCTCACAGTAACGCAGCTCACGCGTGGCCAAGCGCAAGTCTGAATCCAGATTCAGGGAAGGGCCCGTCGTGATGTCTCTGTCTTGTTCAGGCCTTTGCACTTCCGTCGGCTCCTCCCGCGGGCGGGTGAGGGAGGGTGGTGACGCCAAGGTTCCAGAAGAAGGAGAGAGAATCAGAGAGGACAAGGCCTGCCCGAGGTTGTACAGAGGGAGTAGACGAGGTAGGGTTCCCACTAGTGGGGTCTGATCCCCGGGGTGGGGTTCCCACTAGTGGGGTCTGATCCCCGGGATGGGGTTCCCACTAGTGGGGTCTGATCCCCGGGTGGGGTTTCCAATAGTGGGGTCTGATCCCCGGGATGGGGTTCCCACTAGTGGGGTCTGATCCCCGGGTGGGGTTCCCACTAGTGGGGTCTGATCCCCGGGGTGGGGTTCCCACTAGTGGGGTCTGATCCCCGGGGTGGGGTTCCCACTAGTGGGGTCTGATCCCCGGGGTGGGGTTCCTACTAGTGGGGTCTGATCCCCAAAGTGGGGCTGGAGCTTCCCTCGGGGCCTCTCCCTGCAGACTCGGGTTGGGGAGGTGGCGGGGGCTGCAGGGCCCTCGTCCGGGAGTGGCCTGCACGCGGGGCCGTTCTCGCCGAAGCTTTGGTCTCTGACCTGACCGGGAACGGTCAGGCGTGGGGGCTCTTTGCAAGGTGAGTATTAGTTGCATGGCCAGGTAGCCAGAGCGGCAGCTGCCGGAAGTGTCTGCACCGGGGCAAAATCTGTCCCTGCGAGGCCTGGCTGGAGCTGGGCCAAGTGGCTGAGGGGGCGGCCAGGGAGGAGACATAACCCTGACCTCGGGGAACCTCTTTAAAGAGGCTCAGTTTGAGGGGTCTCCTTCTTTTCTCTCCACTTGTAGATCCTCTTTGGAGAAATACCTGTGTAAGCCCTTCGCGCATGTTTTGGTTGGATTATTTGTTTTCGGTGTTGGGCTAGAGGAACTCTTTATTTATTCTGGATATTAACCCCTTATCAGCTATCCGGTTTGCCAGTATTTTCTACCATTCCAGAGATAGTCTTTTCACTCTGCTGATTGTTTCCTTTGGTGCACAGAAGTTTTTAAGTTTGCTGTAGCTCCATTCATCTATTTTTAATTTTGTTGCCTGTGCTTACGGCACCCTATCCAAGAAATCATTGCCAAATCCAATGTCTTAAAGCTTTTGCCCATATTTTCTTCTAGGAGTTTTTTAGTTCAGGCCGTACGTTTAGATCTTTAATCCATTTTGAGTCAATTTGGGTATAAGATAAGGTCCAACTTTATTCTTGTGTGTGTGGATATTTAGAAATGCAGCATGGGCTGTAGAAACTGCAAGTTCATTCTTGTGCAATGCTGAGGGGCCCAGCTGCTGAGGGCAGGGCCCACATTCTTCCCTTCTGGGGAATGGGGGAATCTACCTCCTGTCCCACCTTCCCTCCTCTGGCTCCCCTCTATTTTGGGGGTCTGCTGCACCCTGGTCAGGTCAGGCTGGGCTGGCTTGGCCCCAGGGAAGGGCTTGCCGCCTGTGGGCAGGTGTGGCCCTGGCAGGGGCGCGGCTGCTCTCCCTGTGGGCTGGGGCCACAGCCCGGTGTGAACACCCCCAGGAAGGCGGCACCAGTGGCCCAACAGGTCCGCACTGGACCTTGGTCTGTGGGAGTCGCCACGGGCACCCTAGGGCTCTAACCTCACCTGCCCCGGTCCCCTGGTGCCCGGGACAAAGGCGGACCCCATGTTGGCCACGCTTTCAACCCTGGGTGCTCCGCTCGGTCAGTGGGTGCTCTGGACTAGGACTCACTGGAAGGAAAAAATAGAAGGGAACTTAAGAGCAGGGAGAACAGGGCCTCCCTGGTGGCGCAGCGGGGTGAGCCCCGGGCTGTGAAGCATCCGCGGCACAGCAAAGTGCAGGCTGGATCCCCGGCCAGGGAGGGGACCCACGTGGCGCAGCAGACCTCTCCTGCCTCACCCTCAGCAGTGTATTTCAGTCCATCTGCCTGTTCTGCTCCTGGCTCTTTCTCTGGTGAATCCTCTCACCTCCTGCGACTCTGGCCTGTACCCAGTTCTTGTGTGCATAAATAAATAAATCTTTAAAAAAAAAAAAAGAGCTGGGAGAATAAAGTTCTATACTTGGGCTCCAAAAGCCAGTGGCAGGGATGGGTGCAGGAGCGGGGCCTGGGCAGTGCCATGCTGAGCCGGCCACACACCTCTCTCTAGCCTGTTGACTCATGTCTAGGAATTCTTCAAGCCACTTATTCAACACCGGTGTCGCAGCTGCCCTACTTCTCCTGTCCTGGCATACGCGAGCGCCATCTCTTCTGGGCCTCCGGAGGAGCCAGTGCGAACAGGTTCACTGTTGGCCACTGTGTGACCTGGGCAGCGCTTTTCTCTCCCCAGGGCCTTGTTTTCTTGCTTTCTTTTTTTTAAGATTTATTTATTTATGCACACAAGAGCTGGGGTACAGGCCGAGGTGTGGGGGGTGAGAGGATCCACCAGAGACAGAGTGGGGAGCAGAACAGGCAGATTGACTTGAAACACACTGCTGAGGGGAGCAGCGGGCGAGGCAGGAGAGGTCTGCTGCACCACGTGGGTCCCCTCCCTGGCCGGGGATCCAGCCTGCACTTTGCTGTGCAGCGGATGCTTCACAGTGCGGTGCTCACCCCGCTGCGCCACCAGGGAGGCCCAGTTTCTCCTTTTGTAAGATGACCATTACTTCTTTCTCAGAGGGGGAATTTTGAGGGTGAACAAGTGATGGATAAGTCCTGCTGTGGTCAAACCCAGAGCCCTGGACCGTGAGCCTGAAGGGTCCCACTCACTCTTGGGTCCACCCCCTAGGCTGGATGCACGGGGAGGCTGAAGGTACCCCGAAGCGCACCAGGTTGTCCTGGCACTCGGGTTCTCGTCTCTGGACTATGCCTGTGGCTTTTGTCCCCAGCAGGTCCTGACTGGGACAGACGTGCTCCTGGGCTGGCATATCCAGGCAGCTTCGAACGCCCTGAAGGGAGCCCCAGACTCTGAGAGGGCTGCTGTGAGCCTCGTCTCCTCAACCGCGTGGGGGTGGTGGCGCCACTCACTAGTAGCTGGCGTGGTGGTGAGGGCTGATGGTGAGCGCGGGGAGAGCCGTGTCGCCGCCACAACTGAGCCCTCCATTGCCTGGGTGACCGCAGGGAGGGCAGGGGGAAGGCTTCCCGGGGTGGGCAGTGATGGGGTCTGCCCTCCGCCCAGGATGCTGTCCTTGCTGTGGGCTGGCGTGACTTTGTGGAGACGTGCCGGGGGGTGAGGGGCAGCGGGCAGCACCTGGTCACGTGGCTGGGCCCGGCCCAGTGGGGCTCCTGGCTCTTTCTGACCTTGGGAGTTTGCGGACCCTCCTCCTGGTGGAGAGTGGGCTCCAGTGTCCTCACAGCAGCCCAGGGCATGTTCTGAGCTTATCCTCACTTTCCAGATGAGGCAGCTGCACTCAGAGAGGCCAGGCTCTCTGCCCTTGCCCGGCCGTGCCCCTCAGCTAGCCCCGGTCCCGAGCTCCCTTCCCAACAATGAGGGCTCAGACGTACTCACTCGTTTGGTGGTAGTCAGCTCTTCTGGCCAAGATGCTGAAATGTCAGCGTGTCCAGGGGTTTGAAGCTCTGACAAGGCCCAAGCCTAAGGAAGGGCCATGACCGCAGGCCACAGACCTGCAGAGACTGAGAGGGCGACTGTGACACGCTCTCTGGAAGGCGTCTCTGCCCGGGCCTTCCTCCCTCGCTGCCTCTCCGGTCAGACCTGTCAGGTGCTCTGGACCCCTCGAAGACCCCCAAAGACCTGGCAGTCCACAGGCACACGCATGCGCACATACACATGTGTGCTAGGGTGAGGGGGTGCTTGGAGGGAGCCCCTGCTGAGGCCCAGGGAGCAGATCCTGTGGCAATAGGGCAAGAAGGGGCCCTCACCCCCTCTCCGCTCCTCCTCCAGGGGCAGAAACCTGGGTGCCCACTATATATAGCCATGCAGACACGCACACCCAGCTATTTCTGTGTTCTTCCTCCTACTGAGGCAGGGGGAGGGGAGAGAAAGTAGTCCAGCTAAAAATATAACCCGGGGAAAATATCACAGCGCCTGAGCCCAAGCCTGAGCGCCGTCTCCTTCTCTCGCCTCCGCCCCCGCGCCCCGACTTACCTCACAGCCGCCTCGGCTCCGTTTGGCACCCTGGGATGTCGCCGCCTCCCCCACCTGTGCCACCTTCCCCTGGTGCCCAAAGGGGGGTGCTGAGGTCTCCTGACCCCAATTTACAGGGAAGAAACAGGCCTGCGAGGGCTGGCTTGGGGGGGCTGTTCTGCTCCGGCCTCTCCATGTGCAGGTGTGGACTCAGGCCACGGGGGGCCTTGCGGGGCCTTGGACGCAGCCCCAGCTCAAGACTCGGCCATGGACTTGCTTGCTGTGGTCTCGGTTTCCTCAGCTAGTGGGGGCAGTGAGTCCCCGTAGGGGCGGTGGTGCTGAGGACTGAAGGTAGTGTAGGTGGGGCCCTTGAGGGGTGGCCCTTGGGTCTGAGGCTGACTCAGCACGTGCTCCAGCCGGGCTGCCCGCCATGTGACTCATGGTGCCGCCCTCGCTCCCCTCAGTGTCGGTGCCTTGGTGAGGGCGGGCTGTTGCCATTCCCATTTTAATGTTGGAACATGGAGCTCAGAGAGGGCGTGCCCCTGGGTGGCACAGCGAGGATGGCAGGTGGGACCCGAAACAGGTGACCGCCTCCTGCAGGCCCAAGTCTCCAGGTGATGATAAATGCCCTCACCTGCCTGTGTCCTCTCCTGCGGACCATGGAGACTCTGGGGGCCCCTGCAAAAGTTCTGTCCCCTCACCCCGCCATCCCTTTCAGGTGCATTGCACTGTGTGTTTTTCTGAACCCTGCCTGGTTGAAGGAACACTCCTGGGGCCACCAGGGGCCACCAGGGGCCACCAGGGAGGCCGGTGTGCTAACGCCACCCTGTGTGAAAGCAGAGACCAGTCTGCTGAGCCCCCTCCCCGCCCTGAGCATCAGCCTGCGGCCAGACTGGTTTCCTCTGTGCCCACCCACGCCCTGACACCCCTGGGTTGTTTCAGCAGCGTGTGATTTTATCTGTCAGGGTTGCAGTGTATCGCCAAGCAAGGCCCTTTAAGCAACATAATGCTGTCCGGACGCTTGAAACCTTAGGTGCTACCTGCAAGCGGTATTTATTACCTGATTCACTTTTCAAAATTGCCCTGAGGTAGGAGTTAGTACTGTCATTTTATAGATGAGGAAACTTGAGGCCCAGAGAGGTTGGTTACTGGCCAAGGTCACACAGCTAGTAAGTGACCAAGGGATTGCACTTGACCCGTGTCCATTCCTCCTTCCCGCTCTGCCAGGCAGGGCTCACAGCTGCCCCTGCCATTCCCAAAGGGTCGCCGAGTCCTGTGGTCCGAGAGGAGTGCTGGGAATATTTTTGTTCGGGGTCTCTAGTTCCCCATCTTCTGGAAACCCCGGACTCCAGACCGGAGAGTCGGCATGGCTGTGTGGCCAGAGTGAAGGCTACAGGGGTGTCTGGGCCACACAGGGGCCAGGAGTGAGCTGTTTGCTGGGCCCCCACTGAGCCTTACAGGGGCTTAACAAGGTGTTTAAAACGTGCTGACAACACACTTTGCACTCCTATTTAAAGTGTACTACAAAATAAGCACCTTTTCTGGGAGGAAACCGCGGCTTGTTGGGGTGAAATACATCCATGGTGTCACCTACTCACGTGGCACCCTGCAGGTGGTGGCAGGGATGCCACAAGCACCCAGCCTCGCCCTCCCTCGAGTGGCAGCACTGAGTGAGCAGGTGTGCTGGGCAGCATCCCCAGCTCCTGGGGGGTCTGAGCTTTGCAGGTGTCAGATGTCGGGTGGGTGGAGTGAGAGGCATGGATGGGGGGCGTGGAGGAAGTTACTGCTTCAGGGGTGTGAAGTGCAAGGTCCAAGGTCATAGAACCTCAGAGTTGCCCTCAGCAGCTCGAAGCGCCCCAGACTGAAGGGGGCACTGTACCCAGACCGCTATTCCAGAAACTCTTTCCTCCCTCCTCATTTCACCTGGAAACATATCGTGGGACCTGGGGTAGCCTGGGCCCTGCGCTGGCTCACTGTGACCTCTTCCTGCCGCTCTGGGAGCTTAGTGTCCACATCTGCAACGCAGCCGGCAGCACGGCCCAGGCGGGACTCGCTGGGACTCCCCACTGTGTCCTTGTGAGGCCCTTTGCGCACTGGGCTGTAATGGTCTCCTGGCAAGTGCCCTGGGGTGGGACTCCCTTCCCCTCCGCCCCTCCCTCCCCTCCCTCCCTTCCACAAATATTGAAGTGCTTACCAAGAACCAAACACTGTGATAGGCACCAGGGATACAAAAGCAACCCACAAAAAATAGAGATAAAATGGTCAGACCAACCAACCAACACGTCTCTGGCTGCTCTGAGGAGTCTCAAGCGCAGTGGAGACTAAAGCGACACCAAGGACCCCAGCAACGCAAGGCCGCTCTGCGCGCACCATCCGGGAGTGCGCCTGCGGGGCCATGAGAGGGTTTAGGGGGCATCGACTGGTTAAAGAGATCAAGGAGGGCTTCCCGGAGGGGATGCCATGGAGCTGGTGGCACTGCAGGACGAACAGGCGAGCTGAGAGGGGGCAAGGCGGCGTCTGGAGGGCAGGGGTGTCAGGCAGAGGCAGTACAGCGGTCCTGGGGCAGAAGCTCCAGAGTGTGGGGAAAGGCCAAGGCGGCTGGAGTAAGTCTGGGTAAGTGTGGGGGGCTGTGACTGGAAGGGACTGGGGCTGGGTCTCTTTTGTTTTTGTTTAGAAGATCAGGGTGTAGGCTAGAGAGACGGGGTGTGGGGTGCGAGGATTCACCAGAGACAGCGAGGAGCAGAACAGGCGGATCTACTGAGATACACTGCTGAGGGGAGCACGGGAGAGACAGGAGAGGGCTGCTGCGCAGTGTGGGTCCCTCCCTGCTGGGGATTGAACTCATGCCGCAGTGATAGCGCTGAGACTTACCCCTAGGCCACCAGGGAGGCCCTGCGGCTGGGTCTCTTGAGAACCGTGGAGCGGCTAAGCTCGGATGGGGAGGGTTATGCCTTCAGATCAGCTGTGAACAGATTTCCGGCTGTTAGGTGGGACTGCGGCTGAGTTTGAGTTGGGTGGCCTTGGGGAGGCGATGGGGGTTGGAGGGTAAGTGGACCATGAAGGTGGGAAGGCTGGAGGCCTGGACCTGATGTCTGTTCTGCGTTAATCCCTCTGGGCCTTTTGACCTAGGAGAGCCCCCGCTGGCAGGCTGGTGTCCGGGAGGGACAGAGCTCTGGGGCGCTCATCAGGAGGGAGGGGGCCGGTGGGGGGACAAGGTGGCGCCTTCATGTCCTTCCTGGGGCTCACAGGGCAGATGCCCACTGGCTGCTACTGAAGTGCTGTCTCTGCCACTGTGTCTGAAGTGGGGCTCAGGAGGCAGCTGGGTGCGTGAGCAGGACCCCGGGGGTGTGGCCTTGGAGCTGGCCTGGGGCAGAGCAAGGGGGAGCAGTGAGGCGGGGGAGGCAGGGCTCACTTTACTTAATTATGACCGATGGTGACAGCTGCATCTTTAGTCGGAAAAGTATCTATGGGGTAAGGCCAGCTTTTCTCAATCGGGATAATTATGTTAATTAAAATGCTTTCTTTATAGCAGTTCTGATTAATAAAAACAGTTCCGCTGCTCTCTTTAAACACTCTAACCTTCTGTTGCACACGGAAGAAGACCCTTTCTCAGCAATTTATGGTTTTTCATGCGGATTCCAAGAGGCGACCTGCGGTGGGGGGCCTGGTGCAGGCAGTGGGCTCGCGCACACGTGGACGCAGGGCGGTGGGCGGACCTGGTGGGCGGCCGGGCTGACCATCGGGGCAGGGACGGGCTGGGGTGCCGTGCTGCTGAGTCTGCTGGAGAATAAAAATGCCACTTATTTCTCTAATTGCTGTTTATTTCCTCTGGAAAGCATGGGGATAATTAATGAGCTCCCAATTAAGAAAAATTGCATGTGGAGGAAAGAGGTGCTTGGGCAGTTCTCGAGCTGAGAGGTGAGCTGGGGAACACCCTCTACTGGCCTGGGGGGCTGCAGTTGGGGACAGTGCAGGGGGAGGAGGTAGCTGGCAGGGAATACAAAGGTGGGGGCCCGAATGAAGTGGAGGTGGTTGTTGGTGTGCAGGGATGAGGGCTGTGTGATGGGAAGCCGGGCAGGCGTGCGGGTGGGTGGGCAGGCAGGGGGGGGGGTGCACCTGGCTCTCACTCCCAGGGAAGCTGAGCTGAAAGGAAAGAGCAGCGGGGCCTCAGGGGGGAAGGCTGAGTCAGTTCAGGCCCCAGCTCCTGTGTCTTCTCTGAGCCTCAGCCTCCCCTCCTCATGTCTGCCTGGGCCGGAGACCACAGGGTGGTCTGAATGTGCCCTGAAGGCGTGTGCATGTGTGAGGCGGTGTGTGTGTTTACACACGAGTGTCACGAGCATCTCTGTGTGTGAGTGCATATGAGCATGTGTGTGTGGTGTCAATGTGTACAAGTGTGTATGCATATGAGAATGAGTGTGAGTAAAGATATGTGTGTGTGAGGATTTTGTGTATTTGTGTTGGTGTCAGAATGAATTTGTGTTCTGAGTGTATTTACGTGTTGTATGTATATGTGTGAGAGACTGCGTGTGTGCGTGCGTGTGCGTTTGCCAGTAGAGGGTGTATTAGTGTGTAGAGTGAGAGAACATGAGCATATAAGTTTGCGAGTGTGCCTTTACAAAGTGTATTTGTGTGTGTGTGTGTGTGTGAGGCTGTGATTGTATGTGCATTTGAGTTCGAGTGTGTGAAATAAGTTTGTGTGAGAGGCTGTGTATATCCAGCCACAGAGTGTGGTAGGAACCTCAGCTCGCCCATTTTGGAAAGGTCTGCAGGTTTCCCACTAAAATCAGTCTTTCTGATGTCTAGTCCCCAGAGGGGCCATGGAGGGGGATGAGCCCTGCTCCCTTGCTCTCGCCTCCCCACTGCCCCATGTCCACTGCAGCCTGATTTTGGGTGTCAGAGTCCTCAGCTCTGGTCTGCGGAGGACTGTTCTGGTGGCCGGTGACGCTGGTCTGCAAGGCTCCCGAGGGCTGGGGGCTGCTCTTAGATAGAGAAGGGACCAACAAAGAGCGGGTCCTCTCAGCTGAACACCATGCCCTTCTCTTGGAAGGGGCGGGTGGAAATTGGGTTGTAGTTGCCCTTAGTGGAAGTTTCCTGGTGTTAGGAAGTGACTGTGGGGTTCCCCACTGCATTCAGACCCAACCTTTGCAGTTAGGGGAGCTGCTGAGTCCCTTCTTGGCCCTGAGGGGCTCAGACAAGTCTGGAAGCTCGGTATCTTGAGGTGGAAGTGAGGACAGTGTTCTGGGGACCCTGCTGCCAGCAGTGGCCCCTCCCACCTTCCTCCCTGAGGCCCCAGCTGTCTGCTGGACACCCCTTCCCAGACAGTGGTCAGCGCCCTGCCCCTGGACACTTCCTGGGGACTTTGGCTCCTGTTCTGCTCATGTCACCCTAGGTCCCCTCCCCACGCCCCAAACAAGACACGGGGCCTTGCCCGTCTTGTGTCCGTGCGTGCATCTTCACCCCCGGCCCAGCCCCACTGACCTTTCTGCTTCCAGCAATGAGGGGAAATTTGCGGGCTTCCTCTTGAACATGTGCCGGTTGAGGGAGAGGTTGCTGCAGTCCCGGATGCCGCTGGAGCGCTCAGAGCCTGGAGGGGCAGGGCCTGTGACAGGCTGCACCCCTAGAGCCAGGGCCTGGGAAGAGCCCAGGCCTCTGACCCCAGAGCGTCGAGGTTAAGCCTCAGTGCTCCTTGCCCTCTTACGAGAATCCTGCTGAGTAGACCCTCCACCTGCTTCTTTGGGGCATGATATTGGGGTCCAGGTTTGCCTGTGCATGTGAATGTGGGGGCTCAGCAGTGTGTGTACCTGGGCGCGTGCCTGCGCAGTGTGTGCATAGACACATGTATTTATGCATGTGTGGACACATGTGTGCACTCACACGTGTGTGCCTGGGGGCCTGCCCAGGCCTGGGTGCAAGTGTGTGTGCTGGTACACATGTTCACACATAAACACACGCCTCTACATGTGTGCACACGTGTGGTGTGCCCCTGTGTGCCCATCCATGGGCATGTATCCATGTTACACACCCCAAGTTCACACCTGTGTCTTTCCCTGAAGGTCTGTGTGTACAGCTGAGGGTTGTGGCAGGGTTTCTGTGAGCCCTGGAAGAGGTGGCTCTCTAGGCTGGTGGTGACAAGTTTTATTTTTTTATTTATTTATGCACACAAGAGGGGTACAGGCCAGAGATGCGGGAGGTAAGAGGAGTCGCAAGAGACAGAGTGGGGAGCAGAACAGGCAGATCGACTGAAACACACTGCTGAGGGGAGCAGTGGGTAAGGCAGGAGAGATCTGCTGCACCATGGGGGTCCCCTCCTTGGCCGGGGATCCAACTCACATCGCAGTGGCTGCTGCAGAAGCCCCATAGCATGGCGCTCAGCCCCTTGCACTATCAGGGAGGCCCCTGGTGGTGACAAGTTAGGGGTGAGCTCTGGCCACTGCTGGGAGGCCCACTTTGGAGGGGTCTGGGTGCTGCTGAATATCCTCTTGGTCCTAGACAGTCTTGAACCCCACTCCTTGCTCATGGGGGCCTCCACATATGGAGGGCGCATGGGCTGCAAAGTCTGCCGGGAATGTTGAGGACAGAGCAGGGGCCTCCTGTCCATTCCCCTCTGAGGCCACAGGTGCGTTTGCGTTGGGCCTTCCCGCATGTGACAGAGCCCTGGCCAGTGGCATAGGAGGGGCTGAGCAGCACCGGGGAGGGGCTCGGACTCAGGGCCTGCTGCCGTCTCGCAGTGTGCACACACTCCCCAGAAGGAGCTGCTCCCCCTGCCCGCCAACACGCGGCTCCCTCCCCTCCCCACTCTGCCAGGCTGGGGTCAGTGGCTGGCCCTTACCTAGAGGGAACCAAGAGGAATCCTGTTTTCAAAGACAGGACAATTCTGAGGCTCAGCCTGGATGTGCTAATGGAGGGGGTCAGGTGCCGAGCCACGCTGGGGCGCTACTTCTGGGCAGGAGCTCCCCACTAGCTTCAATAGACGGTTGGCTCCTGTGTGCGTGCAGCGGCCCCACAGGCCATTGGGACCTGGGTCTGCTACCCCCACTTCAGCCCGCTTAGGGGGCTGCCCCCCTCTCACCTCCACTGTATTTACGTGTCTATTTTATGATTTCAATTTTTAATGCCTCTGCTCTTTGAAGACGCTTAATGCTTTCGAGTGGAACATTTCCTTCCAGGACCTGAGCGCAGATTGAGGACAGAGCAATAAATCAACTAATAACTGGAACCTCATTTTCTGCTCCACGGCAGGGAGTTAACCCCTGCCTGGCTGTGCTGCTGGCGGCAGCTAGGGCAGCTTTGGGCGGGGAGGGCCAGCGAGCGGCTGGTGCCCCGGAGCCTGAGCTCAGGCTTTTCTTTCTGCTTCCTTCTCCGCTCTGGTCCCGGCTGCTCTCCTGGTCGCCTTGGTTTCTCTTCTTCCTCTTTTCTCTTCAGCTGTTTGTTTCTGTCCTACTCAAAACAAGCAGGACTGGAAGGGATCCTGGAGTTGGGGATGCTGGAGGGGAGCCTGATGGTGTGAGAAGCATTTGCGGGGAGCTTCCTAGGCCCCTGCAGGAGCCAACTTTGCCCTCATTTCCTGTGTGCCCTGAGGGGCCAAGCAACACTGAGTCTCTAGTCATCCCCTCTATAAAGGGATTTCACCACGTGGGAAGACCAGGACTTGAGTTTAACATGGGGACAGATGTGGCTGCAAGATGGGCAGTGCCTGAGACTCCGCTACTCAGGGAGCGGAGAGGCCAGACTCGGGCAGCGGCACGAGCGGGGGTGACCCTTTCCGTCTGTCGTGTGCGTGTCTGCGTGTGCTCGCTGTGGCCAGGTGGTGTGTGTCTGCGTTTCTGCAGCTGCCCCCCGGGCCAGGGAGCCTCCCCCTCCTTGAATCCTGACCCTCTGAAGGACTTGGGGAAGTTCCCACAGTTGGGAACTTCACCTGCACTGAGCGGCATAGGGTGGAGGGTGGGACTCTGTGACCGTACTGCCTGGCGCATGTCTGGCTTTGCCATTTATTGCTGTGTGAGTTTGCATAAGTCGTTTGGCCTCTCTGCACCGCGGTTTCCCATCTGTAAGGTAGATATGAGAACAGTGCCTCCCTCCTCGCTACGCTATTCGCACACACACACACTCTGTATGGGACCCTGCACATGCAGTAGGTGTACCTGTCCAGGTGAGCCAGCTTCCAGCACCTGGTGCGCAGCACAGCCTGCAAGCGAGGTGGAGCCCAGCGTCTGTCAGGGTGTCCGGGGGAAGCTTAGAGGATGTGGCATCAGCACTGGGCCTCAGGTAGATCAAGAGGAGGCGGGCAGCTATTGGGGACAGGCAGAAAGGACGTTTGAGAGACCTGGACGTGTCTCCATCGACCGGAGGAAGGTGTGCAGGGGACAGATTGGTTGTGCAGGCAGCTGCTGCCTGCAAGCTCCCTTTGTGTCGGCCTGGTGTGGAGAGGAGGGAGCTGCATCTGAGCACCTACCTAGGAGACCCAGGCTGCCAGGCCAGGACCCAGGCAGAGGTAAACCTTGAACTTGTGTCTGTTTGACCCTGAAGTTCTGTTCTCTTTATAGATCAAGTCCAGCCCTGGAGAAAGGCAACCTTTCCATGCCTACCCCCTGTTCTGCTTGGACTCCTCTGGTGACAGGGAACTTGCTGCCCTTCAGGACGGCTTGTGCCATCTGCATGTGATTCCATTCATTCCAGCAGTGGTGTTCAGGCGAAGCCAAAATCCTGTTGCCACAGCACCCCTCAGACCCCGGCACCCCCCAGCCACACCCTGCTGGTCCTAGGGGTGCCTGAAGGCCCACACTGAGTAGCCTGTTCTCCTCCCATCTCCATTGCGTGTGAGGGCGTGGGAACGGCCCCGTGGAGAGGGCCTGCAGAGCACCCGTGAGGCGTGACCCCACTCGTGACCACCACCATGCTGTTAAACAGGCCGCGCTCCGGCAGCCGCCCCTGGAGAGCAGCTTCCCAGCAGCAGAGCGCCCCTGGCGTGCAGGGCAGTAGGGCAGAGTGCTCAGCCACGAGCCTTTGCACTCCAGAGTATTTGAACAGATGACTCTCGTAGGTTATAATTTTAGCACATTACAGCTGATGTCTTCTCAGGGCCATAAAACAGCAAACTTTTACCGCTGGAAGCAGCTCCCAGCAAGACGTGGGGAAGTGATCATGTCGTGGAGTCACCTGGGCATCAGTTACTGTTTGGGGGAGAGTGAGTGTGGCTATTTATAGCATGTGCGTCCTCCCCTGCGCTTGCTCGGGGAGCCAGCCTGCGCCCTAGGAGAGGAGTCCGCTGGAAGGACAGAGTAGGGGGCTCTGTCCGTCCACTCAGCAGACGCACGGGGCACCCACTACGTGCCAGTGCTAACTGGGCAAGCTTCTCGGCCAGAGGGCAGGAAGGCAGCCGCTAACAACATACAGGCAGGCAGGGAATTTGAAATTGCAAACAGTGCAGCTGTGACTTGCATGGAAGCCCCTGGTGAGATGAGGCCCAGGCCTGTCGGTGAGGGCACTCCTGCAAGGGCCCTGAATGGGGAAGAGAGGTATCTGCAGGGCATTCTGAAGCCATGGGGAGCAGCTGAGTTCTTTTCCAAGGAGCAGTGAGCAGCTACTGATGGGCCAAATGGGGTGACTGAGCACTAAGTGGTCACTCTGGTCACTGCAGGAGGGGCCACGGAGGGAAAGTTGTGTAAAGCAGATGGGATTTTTAGGCCAAAATTGGTAGTCCTGGGGATGGAGAGAGGTAGATGATTCTGGAACCATGTGGCGCCAGAACTGAGGGCAGAAGTGAAAGAGCCAAGGAGGACCCCTCCATCCTGGTCTGAGCCAGGGTGACATTTTCTTTTATTGTTTTGGATTTATTTATTTATGCACACAAGAGCTGGGGTACAGGCCAGAGTCATGGGAGGTGAGAGGAGTCACCAGAGACAGAGTGGGGAGCAGAACAGGCAGATCGACTGAAACACACTGCTGAGGGGAGCAGCGGGCGAGGCAGGAGAGGTCTGCTGCACCATGTGGGTTACTCCCTGGCCGGGATCGAACTCGTGCTGCAGTGGCGGTGGATGCCTCATAGTGCGGTGCTTAACCCGAAATGCCACCAGGGAGGCCGTGGTGGCGTTTTCTAAGATGGGAGGACTGGTGCATGTTTGGGGCTGGGAGTCGGATGGGTGCTAGCTTTTGACTGGGCGGGCAGAGACCTCCACTGGCGGTTGGCTCACCAGGTTGGAGCTTGGGTAAAGGGCTGAGTGGGGAAGCAGGTGTGGGAGCCAGCAGCCCCAGGTGGTGCTGACTAGCTGGACTCTGGGCCCCCAGCATGGAGAGTAGATGGAGGAGAAAGAGCTGGCACCAGGCATGCCCGGGGAGAATGAGGAAGGACAGGATGGTGCGGCCCACCAGCAGCCAAGAGAGTTCTGAAAGGAAGGGAGGGCAGAAGAGTGGGCCATGGTGGCTGCTGCTGGCAGGCGGGGGAGATGGAGCCACAAACGCTACCAGCACCTTGGACAGCAAGGAGCTGGGACAAGAGGTGTGGTGAAGGGTGGACAGAATCCACTTGGCAGTGGGCTGGGATAGTGGGAGGAGAGGGAGAGGCGTGTCACCGACTCTACTGGAGGTTTTATGGAGAAGAGAAATGGCCTGGAGGCTGAGAGGGGATAATCACAGGACTCTCCAAGGCACATCCAGGAACTTCCTGGACCCTCCACACAGCTTCCCCCAGTCGTGACTCTAAGATAACATGGAACCACACGTGGACTTGGGCAGATGTGCACGTGTGCGTGCATATACGTGCGTGTGCGGTGCTGTGCAACGATGCTGCGTGAGTGGCTTCACGGAACCACACCGCTGTCAGGACATAGGACTGGTCCAGCCCCAGAGGCCCCCGCTGCCCCCACTCCACTAGTTTGTCCTCTATCTCTGTAGTTCTGTTATTTGATGATTTATATAAATGGAATCATACAATATAGAACCCCTAAGATTGATTAAAAACAAACAAACAAAACCCAGCTTACTTAAGGGAGGGAGATAGGGGTTTTTAAAGCTCGGCTTACTTATGGGAGAGAGGAGTCTCGTTGTTCTCTAGTGGGGAGGATGAAGGGAGGTGACCACAGACCTACAGGTGGGAGCCAGAGTCACCAGACCAGAGGGGCTCAGCGCCCAGTGAGCGACTACCCATTGGCAGGCAGCGTGGGGGGAGTGGGCAGAAACAAGCAGCCTTCTAGAACCTCTAGTGACCATCTGCAGTGGGCAGATGAGGGAGCCCACATCTGCTGGCCTCTGCCTCCGGGGAAATGGCGTGAGGTCCCAGCCACATGGAGATGGGAGGTATGAGGTGAGTGGAGGGGGAGACGTTGCCACCTTGGAGAGTGGGGCACTGAGCCGGCAATGACAGGAACGGGGTCCGCTGGGCAGGGCTTGACCCACTGAGAGCTGAGATTTCAAGCATAGCCTTCACGGCATTTGACTTTCCAGCCATGGGGGCCATGAGCGTGCTGTTGGGTTTATCCAGATAGGAGGCTATGGCTGTCTGGCTAAGGGGGAGGTGGGTTAGGGTATTTGAGGAATAAATCATCTGATGGATCTCAGAGCCAAGCAAAGGGGTGGGGTGAGGACAGGCAACTATGGGAGAGGGAGGCTGAGCGTCTCAGTGTGGGGAGTCGTGGCTGAGGGCTAAGGACAGGCACAAGTGCACCGGGCGGGAGTTTGGAGCTGCAGGTGCAGTGGAGAGGAGGCCTAGGCCTGGCCCGGGGCAGAGGCTTGAGGGACAGAAGCCGCGGTCTCTGGCGGCAGGTGGTCCAAGAGTGGAGAGCCCAGTGCCGGTGAAGTCACCTAGAGAAAGGCTGGCCAGGGAGATGGAGCCTTTGCAGATGAGGGTGAGTGGCCAGGAAGTCGCAAGGATGGGATGGGCAGGTGCAGCAGGATTGGGTGGCCATCTAGGGGACAGGGAAAATCGGAGTGGAGATTTAGTGCTGAGGTTTGAGGGGGCCCGGGGGAGCAGGGAGCTTGCCGTTCTGTCCTGGCCTCGCAGAAGATCATCTACAAAGTGTCGCTGTGCCCATCTCTCAGATGGGAGGACAGAGGCACAGAGAGGTTAAGTAAGTTCCGGAAACAGGCTCTGCCAGAGCTTCACCAAGGCCCCTTTTGCCCACAGAGGAGTGGCAAAAAGGACAGCTCTGGAGCTAGCACGTGGCCTGGGTTTGACTCCTGCCTCCTCTGTCTCTAGGCTGCTTCTTATTTATGAAATGCAGCTAATCGCATTACCCGCTCCGGAGGTGGTGCTGAGGACTGAGCGAGCTTCTCCATGCAACCTGTGCTCCTGGGCCAGCCCTGTTTGCGTGGGAAAACCAAGTCTCAGAGAGAGGCATTGCCTTGCCACACCCAGGGGGTCCCCAGCCTCCTAGCTGGGGCTCTTCCCCGCCCCTCGGGCTGTCATCTTCCCTCATGCTGCTCCCACCCCATGTTCTGCCCCACCTTCCCCAAGCATGCCTGTCCAGTGTCACCCAGATGCTCTAGCAGCCCCATGAAGAAAGCAGGGTGGAGACCTTGGCATTTAAAAGATGGGAAACTGAGGCAGGCAGGATGGGGCCCTTCCCTGTCTCCCAGAGCGCCAGGGCAGGGAGGGAGTTGGAATCCATGCCGCCAGCTAGCCTTTGCTGTGGGAGGTACCAAGAGGCCGCAGACGCTGGCCCCACACCCACAGGCTCATGGGGAAGCAGGACCAAATGTGGGTGAGGCAGCAACACCGAATGCAGAGAGGAGACTCTTGGGCAGGGAGCTGGAGAGGTCTTTTTTTAAAGATTTATTTATTTTTGCATGCAAGAGCTGGGGTACAGGCCAGAGTCCAGAGAGGAGAGAGGATTCACCAGAGACAGAGTGGGGAGCAGAACAGGCAGATGGACTGAAACACACTGCTGAGGGGAGCAGCGGGGAGGCAGGAGAGGTCTGCTGCGCCATGTGGGTCCCCTCCCTGGCCAGTGGCAGGGATCGAATTCATGCTGCAGTGGCTGCGGTTTGCTTCATGGTGCGTTGCTTAACCCGCTGCGCCACCAGGGAGGCCTGGAGCTGGAGATTTAGGGCTGTAGGATATGAGAGAAGGGAAGTCCCTGGCAGTGGTGGTAAAGGAGGAGCAGGCATGGGCTCTGCTTCCAAGGGCCGTGTGAGTGTAGCGAATGGAGGGGAGAGTCTGGGGGCAGCTGAGTGAGCAAAGGCCCAGAGAAAGGTTGAGGAGGGGCCGTTCTGTTAGAGCCAAAGAGCAGGAAGGCCAGGCGTGCAGGTTGGTCCCTGTCTCATCTCAATCTCCGCTCAGGACACTTGAACTAGAGCCCTCAGGTGTGCGAGCAGATGCCAGCAGCGGGAGCTGGCCTGAGGAGGCTCTGTGGCCAACGCACCTGCAGCTGCCGGGAGCTGAGGGGCCGACTGGGGAGGGGCTGTGTTTTGGGCCCAGGGTAGCGACCTGGCTCATCCGGGCCGCTGAGCCAGCGAACTCTGCCAAGGGGAGCGACCCCAGCTGCCCCTTGCGCACCCCCAGGTGGGGGGTGGGAGGTGTCACAGCCCTGGGAAGTCTTCAGCGAAACAAAGGCCAGCCGGGAGTGATGGAATGGAGGTGAAGGCTTTTAGCTCCTTGGCAGAGGGGCGCAGCAGAGACCCAGGGTGCGTCAGAAAGCAGCTGCAGGAGAACCTTTGATTTAGAGAACAAGGTTTTGGCATCAAACTGCGATCAGAGAGGAGAGGCGGCCCACCGCACTGTGAAACTGAGCGCTGTAAACCTCATTAATCTGATACCTCCGTGTTCAAAGCTGCACCTCATTAGAAGGAGCCCCGACTCTCCACTGGCTGGGTGGCCCGTTGTTCCCAATGGGCCACTTCTGCCAGGTGACCTCAAAGCCTTGTCCCTCTGCTGGGTCGTGCCAATTACCCAGTGTCCAGCGACTGGCTGGCGAGTGTGGCTGCGCTTGTGCTGTTCGGTGCCAGCGCTGCTCCTCCCCGGCCCCAGCAGCTGTCCCGCTCCGGGACAGGTGGACGTGCTGGTGCCCGGTGGGGGGTGGGGCTGAGGAACAGTCCCAGGCAGGCCTGCCCCGGGGCCCAGAGTTCTGGAAGGAGCCACCGATCTCCCTCACCACTCTCTCCCTCCTGTCTCTTCCAGGTTGGGGTTCTCTGGACGGGCCCAGGTTGCTCAGTCCGAGCCACACTTGTCTGGGGACACCCCTGGGGTCTCCTGGGCGGCCTGATCCCCTGGGAATCTGCTCTAGAGGAGATGCAGGTTCCCGCCTTCTGGTCTGTGTCTCCAGCCCCACTGTGCTGGGGCCGTGCACACAGTGGGCCCGCACGTCGGCCAGTGAGTGCGCTTCTCAGGGTTGCTGTTTGAGGCCGGTGACTGCAGCAGGCACGCGCAGAGGCGGAGGGCCAGCAGGGCCGCAGGGGGGCCTCGGGTTGGGCTGGCTGGGCTTCCAGCGGTGATGTCACTTCTCGCCCCGAAGAGCTGGGCCCAGAGAGACTGGAGTTTTCTCTGCCCTCTAGGATCCACTGCAGTGGAGGAGGAGAAGGCACCGAAGGAAGATTCGGATAATGAGCCTGCAAGAGTCCCAGCCTGGCAGTGGGGCTCTAGGGGTCCATGGGTGCCCCTCAGACTGTGTTCTTGGCAGGTCGTTGGCCTTCTCTGGGTCCCAGTTTCCCAGCTGTGGGATGGGAACGACCATGAGGTCAAAGGGGGCCGAGTGTGACCCTGCAGCAGAGCCTCCCGCATCCTGGGGAGGGGGCGGCGCACTGGGCTTCGCTTACGCACCTCCAGAGACGGCCACCCCACCTTTCAAGGCTGCCTCTTTGTTGTCAGTAGGGACAGGATTAATTCTCCACCTAGTGACTTACAATGGCAGAAATGTATCCCCCACAGTCTGGGAGGCTGGGAGTCTGGAATCAAGATGTCGGCGGGACCAAGCACCGTCTGAAGGTTCTAGGGAAGGAGCTTTTAGCCTCTTCCAGCTTTTGCGGCTGCCGGAAATCTTGGCTGCTCTCTGGCTTGCAGATGCTGCGCTTGCCCGTCTCTGCCTCAGTTTTCATGTGATGTAGTGTGCTCGTGTGTGTGCTCGTGATGTAGAGTGCTCGTGTGTGTGTGTGTGTGTGTGTCTGGGGTTAGACACCAGCGTATACAGATACCAGCCATTGGACTAGAACCACCCCCCCAGTCCAGTGCGGCTTTATCTTAACTAATTACATCTGCAACTGCTAATTACCCTGTTTCCAAATAAAGTTACATTCTGAGTGCCAAGTGGATATGAATTTGGGGCACACAGTTGAATCCTTCCTTCCTCTGAGCCAGGTCTTCGTACTGTGACACCCACCCCCGGGGCTCGCCTGCCCACCTCTGTCACCCACCCCGCTCCCTACACCCCCCGTCCCCCACGCCCCACAGGGTCCCTGCCTCCTCGTCCCTCATCTGCTCTTCAGGGCCCACGGCTTGCCGGCACGGCAGGAACTGTTCTGGCAAAGTGTCCGTCTTTCCTCCAGAGTCCGGCGTCCTCCTCCCGCGTCGCGTCTTTTAGAACTGGAACTCATCGCCACACGCCAGGACACAGCCCCGGTCCCACCAATTACCAGCCACCTTGATGTATGGCGCTATAAACCCCTTCACCTCATTATAGGAAATTTCTTTTGAATGGCCTTTAAAAACCATCTCATTACACAGGAAGAACTGTAATTACCTCGTGCAAGACAGGTTCTGGACAGACGAGCTGGGGCCTGGTTCCCCACTGGCTGGTTCGCACACCAGAGCCGAACCCCTCCTCTCGGCCCTGGTTCTGCTGAGGTCTGGCACCCTCTCCTCTGGTGGCGGCCGGGAGGTCAGAGCGCCAGCGTCGAGCAGCGCTTGGGGAGACTGGAGCAGGGTGGCTCTGGAGGGGTGGCCTAGCTCTGAGAGTCTCCCCAGCCATGTGCGGGGGCTGCCCGCCTCTTCTTGACAGCCTCCCAAGGGGGTCCCAGCCCTCCCTGGGGTCATCTGGGGATGGAGGTTTCTTTCCCAGCTGCTCCGAGATTTTCTGGTCTCTGGCCCCAGTGCCTGCAGCTCCAGCATTGGCAGGATTATAAACTCCTTTCCTGGCTGCGTGACCTTGGCGGTTCTGCGGCCTACTCGGCTGGGGCCCTCCCCTGTGGGTGGTCAGGCTCCTTCTGCTTCAGCAGCAGGGCTGAGCTGGAGGGGCTCGGCCGCGGTGCATAATGGAGAGTGAACCCGTGCCGCTTCCCTTTCCCTGGGAGACACTGGCCAGGGGCTTCTGCTCTCTCGTTTCTGTGTAACGTTGGGCCGAGTGGCACCCCAGCGACGTGAAGAGAGGGCCCCCAGAGTTCCTCAGTGGCTCTGAATGGGTGTGGTGTCCGTCCCTGCACTGGAAGGTGGGGTGACCCCTGTCCCAGTGTGTCCACAAGAGCCTTGGGTAGCCCAGCCACTCCTTAAGCCTCACCCTCCCCTGAAGCGCCCAGCTGTGGGGGGAACTGCCACGGGGAGGAGGAAAGGCCATCAGGGGGCCCCCCACTGGTGAGGTCTCCCCAGGGGACTCTCCGTGTCATCCTGCCCTTGTCCACTGGTGGCGTGCTGCCGGGTCCCTGGGGCCACGTGGTGCCCACGGACAAGTTAATAGGCCCCGACCTCGGCGTGTGGAAGTGCCGGTGATGTTCTGGGAGCCTGCGGGATGGTTCCCCTGGAGGGGGCTGCTGTAGGGGACGTCACATTCCCTCCCGGCCAGTCTGGTGATCGGGACTGGGCCCTTGGGTCAGGCACCAGTCTCCCAGGACATCTGTCCCTGGGGTCCCCGAGCCCTCCTGGTCTGGTCTTGGCACCCTTGAAGGGCCCCCCTGGACTGCACTCAGTCCCACTTGCCGGCACCAGCCAGGACCTAGACGCCGCAGAGGGAGGCGGGAGGACCATATCCGTGCGGTCATCTCCACAGTCGTTCCGCAGGGAACCGTGCTGGGCTCCTCACGGGCGTGCGGGCAGCGCCTGGTGCTGGGTGCAGGTTTGTTCAGTGGCTGGATGCGGTGCTGGACTTCACGGCTGGGTCTCCTCCTGCAGGCCAGTGAACCTGGGGGCAGGGACCTTGCTTCTAAGACTGAGTCTCACCTGAGGGCATAGAGTGACTCCTCCCTCCTTCCTGAATCTGTCCCTACCTCTAGTTGGGGATGGGCGCAGGCTGACTAGGAGTGTGAGGCTCCAGCCCCCCTACCTACATGGTCCTGCTTGCCACCCCCAGGCTGCATTTCACCGTGAAGTCTCCAGTCCGTCACCCTGGGGGTGCTGACCGCTACCTGGGGAATGGCGTTGGGAACACAGTGCTGGTACCACAGGAGCTCCTGGCGATGGGAAGTCCAGGAGTGCTTCCTGCAAGAAGTGGCTCCAGATCAGGGTGAAATTTGGCTAGACAGAGTGATGAGGAAGGGCATTCCCGGCAGAGGAAGCCACATGTGCAAAGGTGTCGAAGGACGTCCCTGCCTGGCAGGGGGGTGAGGGTCTGAATTTCTGAGAAGGACCAGTGTGGGGTCAGTGTGTGAGGTGCTAAGGACCCCAAATGCCAGGGGACACATGTCATTTGGCTCCCTACTTTGTGCGACCCAGCCCTGCCCACCTCCCGCCCCCCAACGTGAAGGTGTCCAGAGTCTGCAGGGAAAGTGCCTCATACAGAGCTGAGCCCGAGTCTGCTGCCTGCAGGAACAGGCTGAGGTGGCCGCCTCGGTCCAGCTGGAGCTGGGCACAGGCTGGGGGGCGAGCTTGGGTTTTTTCTCCTCTCGCTTTCTTTCCTGGAACATTCAATGTGGGCACATCAGCTTCCTCCCCAGCCCCCTGTAGCTGAGGCAGTTGCCCCAAGAATGCCCTGCCCCTGGGCCGGTCTCAGCAGCTGCAGGGTCGCAGCTCAGTTTTAGCTGTGTTGTCCCTGGCGGGGACCTGCAGGGCGTCCTGGCCCAGCTGCCACCACAGGCGCTGGCCAGGGAGCAGAGCCGTGCTGTCCGAGCGTGCACGCATGCCAAGGCCTCTTCTGGGCCGCCGGACACAGCTGCTGGGACTGGCTGGGAAGCGGGAAGGTGAAGTCTCAGGTCTGCTCCTGCGTGGTGAACCCCAGGGACACTTCTGTTTATTAAGTGCCTGTGGCACTCCAGGGTCCGGCTAAATGGGGGGACAGGCAGCGGTGGCCCCTTCCCACGTTAAGCGCACGGTTTTTGTTGGGGTGGGCACGGGGACAATAATAAAGAAGTAAGCAGACATAGATGCGTAAGTGCAGATTGTGACGAGTGGTAGGAAAGGATGGAGGGAACTTGGGGTTGGGGAGGCCCCTGGCCACCAGACAGGGAAGTCTGGAGGGATCCTCTGAGAGGTGTCTCATCCATCGCCGGGCGGACATGAGTGGGGGGCTGTGCGCAAGGAGTGGGGAAGAGCACTCATGCCTGGCAGCCTTGCTGCGTCGAGCTGGGCGGACACTCGGGGTGGGAGACAGCTAGCCAAGGAGCTGGGGTCCGGCAGGTGGGCAGAGCTGGATTAAGCTGAGCCTGTGGCCATAGCAAGAGGGGTGGGTGGGCTTTGGTCTAAGAGAAAAAAGTTGCTAGAGAGTTTTAAGCAGGAAAAGGAACTAATATAATTTAGGGTTCACTGAATTCACCTGGGTTGTGGGGAGCATCAGGACTAGTGGGGGTGGTCCAGCAACGGGGGTCGTAGGCCCGCCTGGGGCGGGGTGCAGAGCAGAGGTGGGCTTGGAAACCCATTTAGGGCTCTGGTGGCGAAGCGCAGGGCTCCCAGCTCTCAGGCCTGCACAGCTGGCTGCGGTGGAGACACGCACTGAGGGAAGGACCTGGAGGAGGAGCGGGTTGGGGACCACGAGAGATGGAACATCTGTGGGACACCCCGGGAAGATGGCAGGCTGCTAGCACTCAGCGACAGCGAGCGTGTGGTTTCCTAGTGGCATCGTCCTGTATTACCGATGAACTGCTCCCAGGCCGTCAGCCTCCAGCGGCACCCCTGCCCCCCACATCCGGTCTCGAGTTTGAGAGACCACTGCGTCCCCGAAAGGATGAGCGTTGGGACCCGTATGTGGGTGCCAGGTCCATGGCCCCGTTGTGCCGGCAGGAGCTAGATTAGCTCTTCGATTGTTCAGCCTGAGAAAGGTCCAAAACTAGCCCGGAGGTCTGGCCTTCTGAGGGCAGAGGAGCCCGAGACAGGGTGGCCCCCAGGCTCTGTGCCCCTGCTGCCTTCTTAGGTGGACTGGAGGCCGGGGACTTGCCTGTCTCCCTCCCCCATCTGCCAGGGGCATCTGCTGGTGGGAAGAGCACAAAGGGGGGTTTCCCTTGGCAACCAGACAGCCCAGGACAGGGTGGGAGTCCTGGGGCTGCCTTCACCCTCAGGGACCTCGGTGGCCGTCCCCCAGCCCTGCCTGGACAGTGGGCTCAGTTGAGGAGTGAGGCCTAGGGTTCTTTGCCTCAGCCTTTAGAGGATCCCCACTTCTGAGGTCAGAGGGGAGAGCACACAAGAGCTTGGGTTGTGTGGCGTGTGGTCCGGGACTAAAGTACCCAGGAGGCCTGAAACTGCAGGTGGTGGAAGTGGGGCTGGGGAGGTGGCACCTTCGGGAGAGCCAGTGGCATAAGGGAAGGGGGGGGCCTGGGGAGCACACAGCTCATAGGCTTCACCCTGTGCTCTCCAGGAATGAGTCAGCTCATACAGTAGAAGGTCACCCAGTGCTTCTCTACAGAAGATGGGAGCTGGGCAGCCCCTCCTTGGGGTTAACCATGATTGGTCTCTGGTAAGGACTGACCATAGGCTGGTGTGCGGGCCCAGGGTCAGAGGGGCACATGCGATAGATCACCGCTGCTGTGTGTGGGCAGGGTCGGGCTCTGGGGATGCGGGAGCGCAGGGCTCAGCCTGGCTTTCTGGGGAGAGCCCGCTGAGCCCCTCACGCACGCCACCTGAGTTCTCAGTGCTTCTGTTCCGCTGGGGCCTGTTGCCGAGTGCCATAGCCCTGGCCAGAAACTGGGTCATGACCTCTGCAGTCCCCACAGAACGTGCCACACACCAGCACTGTCAGGTGCTGAGCAGGGGTCACCGCCCGCGCTGTAGGTAGGCCGCTGGAGCTCGGCGTGGAGGCCTCTCTGAGGTCAGCGCAACTGTGTGGTGCTTGCTTGCTCCCCTCAGCACCCTCCTGGGGCAGAGTGGGGCCTCGGCAGAGCCCCAGTCCCCCCCTGAGTCTTATTCCTTTTGCCATCTAGATCAGAGACTCTGGTTCAGTCTTCTCGAGGCCAGAGCTGCAGGGCCTTCTGGCCTGGGTAGGAACTCCCGAAGATGGGGCCTTGTGGGGCCCCACAAGCCCCTGGAGGTCAGGCTTCGCCCTTTGCTAGGGGATAAAGGCTGCGGCGGTCCCCGGGGAAGCGTTTGGACTCCTGGCCCGGATCCCTGGAGGGCTCAGAGCAGCAGCCTTGACATTTTCTCCCTGGAAGAAGTGGGACAAAGGCAGCCGCCTCCTGTAGCCCTGCACCCCCGTTGCAGCTGGGGAGGCCGAGGACCAGAGGGGAAAGACGCTTGGGCCGAAGACTTCAATGTACTAGCAGAGGGTCCGGCCTCCCGCTGCGGGTCTGAGGGGCCCTGTGTGGGTCCGGGACTCTGAGCCTGCGAGGACCAGAAAGAATGAGGTTCTGTTTCAAAGATTTCTCTGTTTATGCACACGAGAGCTGGGGTGCAGGCGGTGAGAGGAGGCACCAGAGACAGAGCGGGGAGCAGGACAGGCAGATGGACCGAAACACACTGCCGAGGGGAGCAGCGGGCGAGGCGGGGAGGTCAGGCCCCGCCACCCGGTCTCCTGGCCTCCCTGAGCCCTCCACTCGCTTTGGCCCGCAGGCAGCCCCTGCTCCCTCAGGTCTCATCTCTCCCTAAGCACACCCTGCGCGAAGGTCCTTCTCAAGCCCCGCTGGCAGCGTTAGGTCCCTGGGTGCCCGGGCCCCCTGGCGGTGGCGTGCTTGGGGCAGGGCTGGGTGGCTGGCGGTCGGGTCCTCTCGCCCCTTCCCTCGCCTGCCGGGCACTCACGCCGGGCCTGCTGATCGGCTTGAAGTGCCTCCGGTTTCGGCCTGAGCCCTCTGTCTCTGGCTTCTCCTGGTCCGTCAGAGCCAGACCGCCTTGGCGGGCCCAGCCCCGCCGCGGCCTCCGTGACCCTGGGCGCGGCGCGCGCTTCCACCCTGCCCCGTTTCCCGCAAGTGGGAGCGTTAATAGCAGCGCCAGCGCCGCGCAGTCTGCGCGCAGTAGGCACACGGAGGCCCTTGTGCCGTTCCTCTCCTCTGCTTCCTTCTCTTCTGCCCTGCCTGTTCAGAACCTGGGTGTTTCTGGAAGCCGGCAGGCGGGTAGGCCGCCCATAAGAGATTGGGGGGTGGGTGGACCCTGCAGGTAAAGCCACTGAGCACTGGTGCTTCAAACACTGAGGGGGACACACCGAGCTGGTATCCCCCCGCTGTGCAGCTGCCGGCCTTGCAGCCTTTGACCTGGCTCTGGTCCTTCCCCCTCCTCTCTGCCCCCACCCACCGCCCCACTCACCCAGGTGCGGGAGCAGCCCCTTGGAGTGATGCTGAAAATACCAGGCAACTCGCAGGCCTCAGCCATTGGCAACACCCAACTGGCCTGCCCCCCTGGCCGCCTGCGGCTGGCCCAAACCCACCCCCTCCGCACCCAGTGCGGCCAGAGGAGTCTCGGAGGGCGGCTCAGCCTCAGCCCCGTCTCCTCTCTGAGCACCGAGTGTCACGGCCCAGCAGAGGAAGTGCCCACATGCTTGTGCCACTGTGGTTCTCAGTGGCAGCAGTCCTCGTGAGAGTGCTGTGCGGCACTGGAAGTAGCAGAAGCAGCAGTAGAAGCAGCAGCAGCTCCGCCAGTGGAGTGGAAGAGCAAGGTGAGGCTCAGGGCCAAAGAAAAACCACCCCTCCGGGAAGCCTTCAGGCTCTGCTCCTCCCAGAAGTGGCTCCTCCTCTCTGGCCCGCCTCACTTTGGCTCACCGCCCAGTGCTCTAAGCTGGCACCTAGTGGGTAGATCCTGGGGTAGGACAGAGGCTGGCGGAGCAGCTCCCGGGCAGCAGGGCCTCCGAGGAGGCCTGGCCCAGAAGGCCCATCTGTCCGGGGACCCTTGTCTTGGGCGCACCCCACCCCAGCCCCTCTGGCTCTCGCGGGCCTGCTGGATTCCTGAGGGGTGCTCCAGGGTAGGGAGAGCAGCGCTCTTGCCCCCACGCCTTGGCCTCTGCTGCGTTCTTCCGACCCTGGGGCAGCCGCCATGTCCTCCTGCGCTGTCCTCCTGCCTCCAGCCCTGCCCCTCCACAGTGTCTAGAATTCTGACCGCATCTGCTTAGCAGTGGGGCAGTTGAGTGGAGGCGCGTGCCAGGCGCTGGGCTGCTGGAGGTGAGGACCGCTCCCGAGAGGCTCCGCCCAGGAGGGGTGTCCGTTCTGTTAGGGGACACCTCCCGGTGTGTGCCGGGTCCTGCCCTGACCGCCTGACATGGGCTTGGTGGAGGGAGGCGGGCGCCTGTCCCACTGTGAGGAAAGTCGGGCCCCGGGAAGCAAAGCCCTGTGGACGGGCGGCCCCGGCCTGCGCTGTGACGGCCCCGCGGCAGAGCCTCTGCTGAGACGCCCCGGTAGCTCCCATGTGCTCTCGGCCTCTCCCCACCAGGCTGGACGCCACACTCAGAGCCAAACCGAGGTCCTTAGCCCCCCTAGAGCAGACCGCTGCGAGGGCCCCCACTGCGGCAGTTAGGCAGTGGAGGGCCTTTCGCCCTCTGGCCCTCTTCCCTAAGCCAGCCCTGCCCCTCTCGGTTGCTGCCACCTGAGGGCCCAGCTCAGCTCCAGTCCTCCTGCTATGTCCACCCTGACCCCTGTCCCCCTCGGGCCCTGCCTGCATGTCCCCCTCCCAGTCTCGCTTGAGTCTGGTGGCCTTGCCATTCTCCACCGGTGCCCCTTCCACTCTGCCCAGGCGCCGGCCCACTAAGGAGGGCGGGCCTGCCTGTGCACCCCACTGAGGCCCAGCTGGCCCCTGCCCACACCCAGCCCCACGGTCAGACACAGATGCTCCCTCCCCACAAGTCCCATCTGGCTTCTGCCCCTGCGCCCAGCCCTAACTCCTGAGGATCTCTGGCCCCCCAAACCAGTGGCTCTTTCCGGTCACCCTGCAATCTTTCGGGTCTCAGAGACGCCCTGAGCCACTTCTTGCTGATGGAGCCTGAGAGGCCCTGACCGTGGGCAGCACGTCCGGGCCTCGGTTTCCCCTCCTGTCCAGTGGGCCAGCACAAAACCCGAACACAGGAGGCGCTCGGCAAAGTGTTGTTGCATTACTGAAGCAGGCGAGAATCCCTGGCCTGTCTGCCGCGCCCGAGCACCGTGTGGATGCAAGCGACTCGTGGGCTTGGAAGGGCTTCGCGAAGTTGAAGGGATTGTCGGGACGCACGGCGTGTCCGTGATGCTCAGAGGGACCTCACACGCCAGGATTATGAGCACTGCTCTCACCTGCAGACTGCTTCCAAGAGCCCTGTGTCTGTACCCTGCACCCCCATTCCTTTACCTGCAAGCCCCGGGGTCTCTCCCCTGACCATGGCTCAGCCCTGACATGACTCACTGCCTCCTGTCCTGTCTGTCCTGTCCTGTCCTGTCCTGTCTTGTGCTGTCTGTCCTGTCCTGTCTATCCTATCCTGTCCTGTCTGTCCTGTCCTGTCTATCCTATCCTGTCCTGTCCTGTCTGTCCTGTCCTGTCCTGTCCGTCTGTCCTGTCCTGTCCTGTCTGTCCTATCCTGTCCTGTCTGTCCTATCCTGTCCTGTCCTGTCCTGTCTGTCTGTCCTGTCCTGTCTGTCCTATCCTGTCCTGTCCTGTCTGTCCTGTCAATCCTGTCCTGTCCTGTCCTGTGCTCTGTCCTGTCTGTCCTGTCCTGTCCTGTCTGTCCTATCCTGTCCTGTCTGTCCTGTTCTGTCGTGTCCTGTCCTGTCCTGTCCTGTCTGTCTTGTCCCAGGCAACCCATCCTCTTCCCCGTGGTGCTGGAATGATCTTTCTGAAGCCCCAATCAGACCATGTCCCCCTCGCCCCCCCCCCACCTCACACTTAAAACCCTTAATGCTCCAGATGGCTCCTGGGATAAGCGCTAACCCTCAGTCAAGCACGCAAAGCCCTCCCTGGGGACCGGGCCGTCTTCTTCCCAGGTCGCTCTCGTCCCCTCCCGGCCTCGGCCCAGGCTGCCCTTGCCTGCAGTGCCTCCCCACTGCTTCCCAACCCAAACGCTTCCCCTCAGGACCTTGCTCGAAGACCCCTGCCCTGGAAGCCTCCGCTGCCCCCTGGGCTGGCTGCTCCTCCGCCCGTGTTCCCATAGTTCTGGGTCCCCGTTCTCACACAGACGGAGCTGTTGCCTCTTACCTCCCCATGGCCCCGCCTGCTTGTCCCAGAGGCTGTGGCTCTCTGGGTGGGGTGGCGGGCATTTTGTCCGTTCAGTGCGCGGGAGAAGTGCAGAGCGCTTGCTGAAGGAGCCCAGGAGTGAGGGAAGGACTCGGTCAGTGAACGGCTGCTGCCAGGCCTTGGGGCTCTGCGCTGATGTTGGGGTCCCTCGTGGGGAGCGGGCGCACGCGTGCCTGCGGCTGCTGGGTGGGCTTCCCTTCTGCGTGTGCCGCTGGGCTGTTGTCACCGTCTTGGAGCTCCTGGAGCACGACCGGCTGCAGCAGCAGCAGCTGGGCCTGCGGTGTGGCTCCCACGGGCTGCCGGGGCCTGAGGGCAGAGACTGGGGGTCTGTGGGGACGCCCACCTGGCTCTCAGCCCTACTGCCCTGCGATTCACCAGGAACAGCCCTCATGCCCCAGTCGGCCCGCCCGGCTGGCCCCTGAGCCCCCGCCCGCCCGCAGCGCCAGCCCCTCCACGCCGCGCCCTGACACTCCCGCCACCGGCCCCGGGGCGCCTGCGCTGGCCGTGCCCGGCATCTGGCCACTCTCGTGTCTCGGGATCTCTGCCCGCCTGGCCCAGCGTCCTGCTGCCTCCCTGCAAGCGGCACCCCTCCCGGACCCAGCCTGTGCCCGAGGTGCCACCACCGTGCTCCCGGTCTCCTGCAGCCCCTGTCTGGGGAGAGTCCTGGGTGCCCCGTCTAGGCTTGTGTGAGGGGCCTGGGGGAGATGGGGAGGAGCAATGCTGCTGTCTTCATGGGGAGCCCCAAACCCCTAACAGGGCTGAAGTTCCCACGTGCAGAGGCACATGGAAACTGGGAGAATGCAGAAGGGGTGATGCCGGCTGTAGGTTCCCGGCAGGGGGAGACCCAGGGGTGGAGCCGGGAACCATTTCCTGGAGGAAGTAGTGGTATTCCGGGGGCCAGTGGGGTCGAGAAGGCGGGACAGGGGCTGGAGGCCTTCAGCAGTGGGCCGAGTGGCGTGCGCACAGTCCGCTGGGTGCCCACCCTGTGCTGGGCGCTGTGCCAGCTTCCCACGCCCCCCGCTGTCACGGCCGGCCTTGGTGGGTATTATTAGCGCCATCTAACAGACGGGGAGACGAGGCTCCAAGAGGCCCGGGGCAGGTCAGTGAGGCTGTTAGGACTGGCCCGGGTCTGGCATCTCTTCCGGCTCCTCAGTGGAGGTAGCCAGGGAGTCTGGGCAGGAGGGGGAGGAGGCGGGCGCCCTTCTGAAAGCATCACACAGCTGCTGACTGCGACTTTCCGGGGAGGGGGTGTGGGAGGGGTTGGCTCTCTGAGTTGGTCCTGCACCCCCCACCTCGTGGGAGAGCCCTCACGATGAGAGGTTCCCTCCGTGCCCCCTCCCTGGAGAGGCAGGCAGTTTGCCTTTTCAGAGGATAATTCCCCATTATACAGAGATATTTAGCCTAATAGAAGCCGACAGATCATTCAGGGCAGTAATGTACTCCTGCTTCAAGCCTTTAGTTTCCTCGGCCTCAACTCCCAGATTAAAGGCTCTTTGCCTGGCGCCCGCCCCACAGCGCTGCCGATGACCTTGACTGCAGTGAGGGGTAGGTTCCTCCCGCCTCTCCCTCCTTGGCCAGCTTCCGCCTCCCTCCCTTTCTTTCTCTTAAAAAAAAGGTATTTTTCTTAAATGTTCAGAGAGGCTGTTGCTTAAACCTGCATGCTCTGGGGAGAGCCGTAGTGCTCAGCTGCCGGGGGCACCGGGACACCCCGCTGACCCAAAACAGCTGCTCTGCCACGTGGGGCCGGTCGTGCCACGTCCAGCGGGCGGTCGGGCTGCTGGAACCTCCAGCGTGGCACGGGAGAGGAAGCTGGGGCAGGTGCCTTGTCGGGCCACAGCTGGCTCTCCTCTCGCCGCCACTCCCTTGCCCCAAGGCTGCCCCCAGGGGCCTGACCTGGAGCCTTCAGTGACTAGGAGCTCGAGGACAGGTTTCCTCTGCCCCTCAGGTGCACCTCTTGGGAGACACCCAGGGAACATCTGGGTGTCTTGGGAGACACCCAGGGAACGCGGGCAGATGCCAGCAGAGGTAGCCCCTGAGGGCCTTTCATTGATCACGCGTGGCTTCCGGAGCTGCCTTCTCTGGCCTCCAGAACCACTTGTCAATTTGTCTGTCCCTGCTGCTCTCAGGCTTGTCTGTCTGGCCCTCTCTCACTCTGTCTGCCCCATCCCTTCCTGCTCTGCAGCCTCCCTCCTCCCCCCATGTGCTCACCAGGCTGCCTGTGTAAGCTGCCTTGCACTTCCACATCGGGTGCATGCGGCACGGGGAAGCACCAGGTATTTGGTGCCGGTGGGTCCTGGATTCAAATTCTGACGCCAGGACATACGAGCTGTTTTGGTTCAATTTAATATTTTGAATTTGGGCAAATTCTTTAATCTCTCCTATAATGTGAGATGCTACGTCTTGGCTCGTGAGAGCATTTTAAAGGTTCAGTGTTGCTGGGGGTGGCAGCTTCCTGCCTCAGTGATGCCTCGGGGAGACCCTGCCTTCTGACGTCTCTGCCCAGAGGCCCCTCTCTGTCCCTGTGGCCAGGAAAGGGGAAGCTGGTCAGGGGTGCCTGGCAATATGCACCCTGGGTTCCAAGCATCTGTGTAGGTGTGAGGGGAAGAGGGAGGCTGAGTGGGAGGGACCCTTCTCCTTGAGTTCATTTCCTGGAAGAACCTTGTGTCTGATCCTGGGTCTCGTTTGAAGGAACTAACTTAAGGAGCGGTGACGAGACTCCCAGGAGGAGTGGAAGAGCAGGCCTGCGGCCCTGGGAGGGGTAGCCTTTGGGGCTGTGACCCCCACCCCAGGGTCAGAGGGATGGGGAATCTTGATAGCCTGATGGAAGCCCCAGGAGAGGGCGAGTTCTTGCTCCCTCCCGGACAGGAGTGGCAGATGCACAGGGGAGAGTCCTAGGTGAGAGTCTGGGGTGATGGTCTGTGGGAACCTGGGCTGGTCACGTTCCCTTTCTGGGCCTCCGTTTCCTCATCTGCTAAGTGGTGTTTAAGCATCTCGCCCTGCTTGCTCTTGGGCTGGGCAGAAGGTCCAGTGAGAGTAGATGGGAATGTTCTAGGATATGTAACAGAGTAGTAACAGTTACTACTCCGAGCATTACCTTCATGCTCTGTAACACCCACTTAGACCCACGTGATCTAGCTCTGATCCTATGTCGTTAGAATTAGAGAAACTCACGACTGAAGCAACCTCCCCATTTAGTACAAATGCACTCAAAGTATGTGCTCCCAGACCTCTGCTTGCACATCCCCAGTGGCCGCGAGCTCACGACTCTTCCTGGGGAACGAAGATCTGTCTTCCTGGGATTTCCCCACTGGGCCTCACTGTTTTCTGGGTCCACCAAGGCCAAGTGTCTTTGTCAGGGACCTGAAGTCCTCACCGGGTCCTTGGGGCTCCCGGGGCAGGGGTTCTAAGCCCCTCTTCCTGACTGAGCGCCTGTGAAAGAATCACAGCCCATCGGGCGGCTGCTCAGTGGGTGGGCCTGGCTGTCTGGAGGCAGCTGTTCCATCCTGAGAGCTGGGCGCTGGCTAGTGCCGAGGAGCCCTGGCTGCTCAGGGTCCAGTCCCTCTCTCCCATCCGCTCCGGACCATTCCTGCGGCAAGTGGGGGACTTCGTACAGGGGCACTGGCTCTCTAACTGACCCCTCTTTGGGGATCAGACTGGACCGGCCTGTAAGGCTCCATGCTCTCTGCCAAAAAGCTTTTATTTATAAATGCCAGCTCTTGACATACAGCATTTCACCGACTCTTCATCACGATTTTCAGTGAGAGGATTGCAGTCATCCTTGAAAGATGAGGAAGCTGAGTCCTGGGAAGCCAAATAAGGTACCCAGGACCCCCCAGCTAGCAGGGGACAGAGCAGAGACTCAAACCAGGATGGTCTTGCCCTCAAACTCATGCTTGTCTCACATGCTGCCTGCCCCTAGCCCCCACACCTTGTGCCTCCTAGGCCCATTCTCCAGCGAGTCCGCGCTGGGCCAGCCACTCCTTACCCCACTGCCGGCCCTGCCCCATCACCTGGACCACCTTGTCTCCTGCCAGCCTGAGGAGGGTGCCACATGCCACCCTAGGAAACAAGCTCGGGGAAGGAAGATGCCTCCCCACCCTGGGGACGTGAGACTCTGTGTGTGTGTGTGTGTGTGTGTGTGTGTGTGTTGGCAGTCTCCATGGGTGGCTCATCTGCTGTGTTATTTTTCAGCAGTTATTTTTAATTGGGGGGAGCGGGGGGTCTGGTTGTAAAAGCATTGCGTGTCTGTGGTAGAAGATCCTAGAGTCATTCTCGACTCCTCTCTCTTTCTTACCCCACCCCCTCACATCCAGCTCATCGGCCAACTGCTGATGGTTCTGCTCTAACACGATCCTCACTGTCTGGCCCCACCCTCTTCCTGGCCTCAGCCCCCTCTCCTGGTCCTCAGCTTCCTAGCCAACCCAGGGCCCCTGCTCTCTTCCCAGCCCCGGGGAACTTGTCACAACAGAGAAGACATCCCCACTGGCTTTTCTTCGCACTTGGGATGAAGCCCACAACCCTCACCTGGTCCCCCAGGGCCTCACCCCCCTCTGCAGCCTCCTTTCCCACAGTTGCCCCCACCTCTGCCCACCTTCTCCCAGGCACCTGCCTGCAGGCAGCAACTCAGAAACACGGGCTTCTCGCTCTCGGCTGCTTGTCCCTCTCCTGCTGCTCCCAGCGTGGCTGATGCCCTGACTTAGTGCTGTGGATCCAGATGAGTCCCTGCAAAAAAGGCCTTCCCGCGATCCTTCAGTGAGTGTAACCCCTGCCCCAGCCCAGTCACCTCTTTCATTGCCATGGTAGGTTGTCTTAACTGCACTGGTCATGCTTTGGAATTACTGTTTCTTTATTATCATTCCCTCATACTCATGAGAGCACCAAACTGTATGTTGTAGCCCCTGAACCCCAGCACCTGTAAGACACCTGGCATATACTTAGTGCTCAATAAGTATTCGATGCAGGTATGAAAAAGGATACAGAAACACGAGGAGAAGTAGGTTATACAATTATGGTTGGAACAGCAGTTAATAATGTAAAAGTTATTGTGTGTGCATGTGAGTGCATGTGTGTGTATGCGTGTGTAAGCTGGGGATCTCCTGCCCTTTCCCTGAGCGGCGTGGGGGTGCCTGGGCCTGCGGCACTGAGTGCACAGGAGATACACATGCACTCGTGGGCCGTATGGAGGTACACTCGCCTGTGCACATGTGAGTTTCCTGTGTCACCTCTGGCAAGGTCTTTTGCTTTGGGGGCCTCAGGTGTTCTACCTGGATGCCCTGCCTCTGGAGCTCAATCCTGGTCAGGGTCTGGAGTCCCGCCTGCAGCAGGGGCCCCGTGGCCTGGCTGCTGGCCTGCTGGGCTGTGCCATGGGGGCCCGGAGGTGTTTATTGAAGTCTGCTCCCACGCAGGGCTTCTTCCCACTGCCCTCTGAGGTGAGAATCTCACCCAGGCAGGAGGGAGTGGTCCAGGGTCAGGAAACTGGCAGAAAAGCCTAGAGCTGAGTGTTGATGCCAGGAGGTGGATTATATTCACTGTCAAGGTCATGGCTGCATCAGTAGCTTCCCCCTGATAAATTTTCATCTTTGTGTGTGCGTTTCTTTTGTATTGTTTTTGATACATTAATTTTATTTCTTGAACCGTTTTCTTTCTATTGCTCCAAAAAGAATTTCCATCAGTTTAAAAAGGGAAAAATACATATCCATCAGCATTGCTACCCCCCCCCCCCCATCAAGGGAACTTCCATTCCCTCCCTTCCCTCTTCTTCTTTTCCTGTAGAGGCAATGTTGGAACCTTGCAGAATGTGTGGGAAATAGAAGTGACCTTTGACATCAGGCAGGTTACTTAATCTCTTTGTCTGGGTTTTGCCTCATCCAAAAAAACGAGGGCTTAATAATTGCTTCCTCTTATGGCTGTTGGGCAAATTACATGAGTCAACATTTATAAAGCACTTTAAAAGGTGCCAGGCTTAGTATGTGTTTGTTAAATAAGATGAGTGTGTAAGTGAAAAGGAAAGGGCACCCAAACACCACCAACACTGGCTTAGAGAGGCAGCTGTAGAGCCCTGTTCTTGAGTTAGAAATCAAGAGTTCAAGCCCTGACTCCCCTGTACCCAGCCTATGTGTGTGGCTTCTCTCAACCTCAGTTCCCCCATCTGTAAAATGGTTGCAGAATTTGGATTCCATGATGCTGCCCTGAGGCCTGGGACTGCTGGATGTCAGTGGGCTCAATGGGTGTGGAGCCCTACCCACTGCTACCCTCATCCATTTCCCCAGTTTCCACGTTCATCATTTTTAATGGCTGTGTAATATTCCATCAAGTAGTGGCATTATGAAGCACTTTGTCATCTCTGTTGTGGCTTGTTTAGGCAGCTTCCAGCATCTTGCTATTATAAATAACCCTACAGAGAACAGCTCTGTTGCTAGAGCACTTTTCTCTGATGGATGATTTCCCTGGGCAACCTTAAGGACATTCATCGAGGTTGCTTTGTCAGGGGACTGGGATGGGCCAATGACTGGGATGGGAGAAGTAGTTCTCTTCAAAGGTGGCCTGGTACTGTGTCCCAGAAAACCACAGGGTGGGGAGTGGGCAGCAAGGCAGTGACAGGGCTGAACATAATGGGAGAACAAGGCCATCATGGGAAGGGAAGGGGTACTGTAGAGAGCTGGGATGAAGGACTGGAGGAACCAGTTCTGGTCTGCCTTTGTCACTCTCTTGCTGAGTGACCTTGGACAATTCCCTTCTTTCCTTTGGACTTCAGTTTTCTCTGTGGCCAGGGTTGATACAGAGCTGTGCCGTCCAGTGTGGCAGCCAACACTAGTCGCCACCAGTGGCTATTAAGATTTATGCATAAATTCATTAAATAAAACAAGAAATTGGTTTCTTTGTCCTACTCTACACGTCTCAACAGCCACGTGTTGAGCAGCTCCCATACTAGATAGTGCAGGTACAGAACATTCTACCCCTGCAGAAATCTCTCTTGGACTGCACTGGGCTAGAGACTTTTCTCAAGCTCCAATCAGCCCTAACATGCTGTGATTTGGGATCTGTCATTGTTCCTTTTCTCAGCCACGAAGAGAGAGCAGCCTGTCGCTCAGGGGACTCACAAAGGGCCTAGAAAAGCTTAGTGACTTTCCAAAGGTCAGAATCTCTTGAGATAAGATCTCCACACCCCATTTTTCTTCCCAAAGATGCCAGTTTTGCCAAAGAGAGGCATTGGGGAAGTTCTAGACCCTGAGAGGGTGGCCCCAGCCAGGGATGGTGCCCATGGAAGGCTGGAGGGAAGGCAGAATAGGGGTCTCCTCGTTTCTCAGATGGAGAGTAGTGGGAAGGCCTACTCTCTGCTCCTCTGACACACCACGACCAAGCCCTCGGGTTAGGCTCTGTGCTCTCTGGATCCCTCAGAAGTCTGGACTACAGGTCAAACAAGATGGCTGCCTCACTCTCTTAGGTCCTGGGCCTAGTTCTAGACACTCGCTAGGAGAGGGACCACAAGACCTAAGTCCACAGCACTGAGGATGAAGCCTCTCACCTCCCAGCCTCCTCTCCCCCTACCCTCCACCAAGCACACACACTGGCTACAATACATGGGTTCCCGCCACACTGCCCCCCAGGCCTTCCCTCCTCTTCAGAGGGCAGAACCTACAGATGATTTTCTGCATCCTGGAGGTACTACAGGGCGTGGGAAAGGAACCTGGGGGAGGGGTGTAAATGAAGGAAATGAGATTCAAGGATGAGGACATGACACACTTGGCTGATGTTAGCCAACGCTAAGGACACTGTCTGCCCTGCCTCCTAGTCCAAATGCCTCTCGACCCCCTATGACCTGTATTGCTCATGTATGTTTCTCTTGTTTTCAGAGATCTCAAGGCCATGTCCTGGCTGCTTTGAATCTGTGGGGCCACACAGCCTTCCATCTGCTTTTCCAGGGCTCTGGCCCTGTCCAGCCCCAGACCAGCTCCCAAGCCTATTTCTCACTCAAGCCTGGGTTCGGGGGACTCCTCAAGCTTTGGGACTCACCTGGCACAGTAGCAGTCACGGTAGGTGGTATCCCTATGCTGCCCGCTCACCCCTGGCTCCTGCGTACCCCCTGCCTTAGCCTCCTTGGTCCCTGAAACAGGAAAGAGTTTTCTGAGCACTGTATCTGTTGGGATCCCGTTGGTTGCAGTAGCAAAATACCTTTTCAATAGAATGAAATTGTCAATCCATGTGATTAACGTATATAATGGTAGGACTTCAGGCAGGGCTTGATCTAGCGTTTCAAACAATGTGACCAGGGCCTAGTTTCTGTCTATACTGCTCTTGCCGGAGGGAGGAACCCCACTTGGCAGGGGTCTATGGGAGCTACCTGGAGTGGTGTCTAGGAAGCACATCTGGCAGCTGCTTAGTAAATCCTGTCCTCTCCCCTTTTCCCCTTCTCTCCCAGGGAGTTTGGGACACCTCTGTTTCCTTCAGACTCGAAAGGAGCTGCAGAGGGAGTATGTCCATCAGGATACCTTTAAGCAGAACCTGAGACAAGGGCCTGTTACATGAGACGTAATGCGCAGAGGCCGGGGAGGGTAGGCTGCTGGGAGAAGGAAGGAGAGAAGACAGTGGGGCTGGAGTGGGGGTCCGGTGGGGTCCTGGCCTCAGGTGAGGTGTAACCGGTCCAGGTCGCCTTGCATCAGTCAGTCTAAGTTTACTGTGGGCCTTTCTGGGAGCCTGTACTATTCAGAGGCAGTGGTGCCCATCTGTGCAGGGCAGTTCTCGGAAGAAGGGAGAGCGCTGAGCCGAAGCAGCCAGTGCCCACGCAGCTGTTGAGAAGATCTGGATGGGCACCGCTTAGAACAGGGAAGCAGGGTCCCTGGCCCTCCTGGAGTCCCCGCCCCATTGCCTTGCCTGGCTTTGGCCCGCCTGCCCAGTCCAGCTAGTAGTACCAGCGCCTTCTCTGCTGGGGATCTGGGCCGCCCGGCCTCGGGTCTGGAGGTGGCTGGACCTTCGGCTTTTCCTTTGGAGAAGCATTTTTCACCTTTGCCTTTCCTGAGCCTCTGCCTTTCTCCTCTAATAGTTCCTCTTCTCCCCCGTAAACCTCGGTCATGCATTTCTCCTGCCTGTGTACCTTTCCTTGCTCTCTATCCTGTCCTCTTTTTCAAGCCCTGGATAGGTCCCTCCTTCTCCAGAAAGCCTCTGCTCAGAGTGCCAGCCAGTGGCGATCTCTTTTAGTCCATTCTGCAGCTCCACCGTTTTTATAGATCGAAAGACCGAGGCCCAGTGTGACTTTCCTCAGGAATTCTCATTTGGTGGCTGCATCAGTTCCAAAGTGTTTCCCTCTTTGCCTTGGCTGCTGGGAAACTCATACCTGGCTCGTGGCCCAATTCTGACAAGTGCTTGGGTGCTGCGGCATGAGGCATAGGCTCCGATGGCCTGTCTCTGCCTTCTTCTCTGATTTGCTGCTTGTTCTGATTTTTTGCCTTATTTTTCAGCCATGCTGTTCTTAGCAGCCTCGAATTCTTTTAGAAGGAGGTGGGATATAAATAACCATGAGCGGCCATAGATGAAGCACCCAGTGCTGACTGCCTCGGAATGCCAGACCATCCCCTCCCTAGGGGCAGCTGGGGTGGGGGTCTCCAGGCCTGAGCCAGGCCTGCCCTGAGCAGACACCAAGGCCTGACCACGGTGGCCCCAGTGCAGCACGCCCCTGCCCTCCGTGGGTTGGGAATGGCATTGTTCTGCTCTGCACCCTCCCTTCATCTTATCAAAAGCTAATGAAAGAGGCCGGGAAACCCAATCCTCTGGTAATTAAATTTACTTAACGGGTATTCAAGTGGAGTAATGAGAAGTTTAATGCAGTGATTAGATTTTTCTTTAATTAATTAAAATGAGAACCATGTGTCTTTCCAGTAAACCAACTTGACCCTCTGTCTGAGAATAGCAGGCAGAGACAGTGGGGGGCTTGGCGGGAGGGTTGAGGGGCTGAGGGGTGGTGTACCTCCTGCCCTGTCCTGCCATCCTCAGAAGGAAGCCCGGCTCTGAGGCCACTCGGGCCAGTCCTGATTCAGCCCCTCTTTCTGGGCCCTGCAAGCACCGGGCCTGGGCCAACCCGAGTGAGTCCCGGAGAGGCCAGATATCTGGTACTGACTGAGAACTGACCCAGGGTAGAGGTTCCCGACGAGGGTGAGCCAGGCTGACTCCTGGCCAGGAGCCCAGAAGGATTTCAGGCCAGGAAGGACTTCAGGCACTGTGACAGGAGGGGGACTTAGGTGGCACAGCTTATGCCATGTGCCCGCCGACGCTGTCATCACCTGCGGGTCCAGCCAGACCTGGGTCTACTACCTCTGTTGGCCCTGGAGCCTCTGGGCTAATGGAGGGGGGTCGTGGGGTGAGTAATGGAGACATCTGAGGTAATCCACACCCTGCGCTTCCTTGGCTTGGGAATGCGCCGTGCTGGACGGCTGGTCTCTGCTGTTGCTGAGGCCATTAGTGATGCAAGAAGGCACTCTCTCTACCTGAGCTACTTCTGCTGGGGTCGGGTGGTGGCCTGGACAAGACTGGGGAACTTCAGCAAAGCCATCTGAGCGGAGCATAGGATTGGCCTTGCAGGTAGACAGTGGGCATGGTTGGGACCCAGAAACCAAGGCCTGGCACCCCCACACAAGATCTTTTGTTTTCAGAGCAGTGGGTGAGGCTGGAGAGAGGCCTGAGCCCTTTGTGGTGGGGGTCGGAAAGCGCCCCTCAATTGATCCTGGACCCCCGCCCCTCAGTGAGCCCAGATTCGCCATGGATGTGCCAACAGAGAAACGGGTGCTAGAGTCTTAGGGGCGAATGGCCCTACTTACTTGTCCCCCACCTCCCGGTCAACTCAGCTGCCTGTCCGTGGGACTTCAGGCCCCACGCTCGTCTCTGGAATGGCCAAGATGACTCAGGCGTCGTTCCACCCACGGGCTGGTGGGAAGGAGGGGGCACCGAGCAAGCAGGCCATGACGCACCCGGTGATTGGAGCCCAGGGGTGTCCCAGAGGCGGGCGGCATGGAGCTGCACGGGAGTGCGCCTCTGGCAGGTGCCGCAGGCCAGGAGGCTGAGCCCAGGCCCCAGGGTCCCGATGAGAGATGAGGAGCTCGAGCCTCTGAGAAGGTTTTGGGGGACTGGAGGTGAGTGATTAGCCCCGAAGAACTGGCTGTGACCCCCCCAGGCCCCCCGCAGCTCCTGGTGAACCAAGGGCTCACCTTGGGGAGGGCACTGCACTGCTGCTTCTGCTTTTCAGCCCGGCCCAGCGGAGCAGCAGTGGGGCGTGGCCCGGTGCGCCCGCCTCCAGGCCTTGAGCAGTTGTCCCGGGAGACTTGTGGCGTGGCGGGAGACTCGTGGCGGGGAGACTCTTGGGGCTCTTCTTCCAACTTCTCAGCCCCCACCTGGGTGAATGCAGCCAGAAAGGGGTGGGGGAGCAAGGGCTTTGGGTGTGACTGGGGTCTTGGCACTGGGAAGTGAGTAGGACCTTGGCTGCCTGGGGACGGGGCCTCCCTGCCCCAGGGAGGTTTGCTTTCTTCAGGGCCCCTCCTCTCTCTGTTTCCTACTCCTCTGGATTTCCGCTTCCCAGCCCTTCTGAATAACCAGGCCTGGAGGAAGCCCCAGCCAGCCGACAGGCCCTCCACCCGCATGAAGAAGCTGAGGCCGGGGCCTGCCCAGGGTGATGGGGCTCTGCCTCGCATATCCCTCTGAGGTGGCCAGTCTGAAATCACACGTGTTTGGGTCCTTTCCTCCGGCCGGCAGACCTGGGCTGGGGGGTGTGGGGCAGAGGCAGGTGCCCAGGGAGCTATTGCTTCCCTTGGCACCACACGTGTCCCCGGGAGGGGCCGTCCCTCTCCCCAGGTCCCAGGCACTGCAAGCCACCGTCTGGTTTAATCCTCTCAACAATCTGGGAAGATGCGTTATTTTCTGCAGGTGACGGAACCAAACTTGGTAACTGGGCCACAGTCACACAGCCACTCCCTCCAGGTTACCTCCTCCTTGCCTGTGGGCAGCTCTCCCTCCTTCCGGCTCTCTCGCAGGGTCCCCACGAATCCACTGCTGCTTCCCTGCTGGCCTTGTGTGCCAGCCAAAACCAGTGACTCTTCCCAAACTCCCCACACTCCCACCTCCGGGCCTTTGCTCAAGCTGTTCCAGCCCCCTGGAGATCCCTCCCCAGCTCCATCTGCCTAGATCCCCCTCGTCTTATAGGCTGGGCCCGAATGCCACTGCCTTGATGGAGATCCCTGCCTGCTGTCACCGTCAGGGGCCAGCCTCTGAGCCTCATCCTCAGCTCTCCTCCTGCCCCCTCATAGGCTGCCGGCCTAAGAGACTACAGCTGTGCGTAGGGCAGGGCGGCTCCTCGCCCCTGGCTTCCAGGCCAGTAACCTCCAGTCCGGCGCATAGTAGGTGCGCAGGAAGTAGCTGGGGTCTTGCCTGCCAACCGCCACAGTCCTCCCTCTTCCCTTTGCTGGCAGTCCTGGCCAGCTGCCCCTTGGCAGTGACATCCCAGCCCTGCAGCCTGTCAGCCTCACTTTGATTCGCTGGCTGTGGTGGCCCTGGAGGGCTTCCAGTTCACACTCCAACCTGCCTGGGTTCTGGGGCAGGAACAGGGTGACCCACACCCTTAAGGCTCAAGATCCTGGCGCTCCACGGGCCCTGGTAGCAGGGAGGCCGGCGGTATGCTGAGCGCGGGAGGGGGGCCGCATGGGCACCCTGCCTGGCCCGCTTGCCAACTCTGCGCTCACTGTGACTCCTGGGTGAGTCACGTAACCTCTCTGTGCCTCAGGTTCCCCTTCTGCTAAGTGAGGTGATGACAGCCCTTCTGGGTAGCTGTGAGGATTAAGCCAGTCGGTGCAATGCCAGGCACGGGCGCAGACTGACACACACCGAGCTCCCTGGGTGTCGGCTGTCACCGCTGCTAGCGAGGCGGCGTGAAGGTGGAGCATGTGGGAGTTCAGGGAGAGTTTCCAAAACTCCACGAACAACAGCCTAAATGTTGAGGCAGAGAGGGCAGGGAGGCGCATTCTAGAAAGAATGGACCTGACAGGCACAGGGGCAGTTGGGGACTTGCAGGGGAGCTTGGCGTGGCTGGACTGGAGGTAACCTAGGAAAAGGGGAGACCCCAGGCTGGTGGTGCACGTGGACTGCCTTGCTGGGTGCCATCCCAAAGAGTTTGGACTTTGTCCTGGAGCCTCACGGAACACAGGGGATTTATCCTCTCCCCACCCCCCCCTTTTTTTTTTACCATTAAAAGCCACATTTGCTCCAGTGAAAGATTTGAAATAGTATAATAGCATGTCCTGATAGGCAGGAAAGCAGGAAAGTTCCCTCTCTGTCCTTAAATCTCATTCTGCCAAGGTCCCAGTGTCATTAGGCTAGTGCGCCTCCTTCCAGAATGCTCTTTGTGCCTTTATAATCATATTTATTGTATCTGAGTAGAGAAAGGTGGAATCATATTAGGTACCTTCCTCTACAACTTCCATTTTTCACTTCTCAGATATTGTGGGTGCCTGTCAGTGTCAGGCTGGCAGATCGACCATGTTCTTTTTAATCGCTATCTAATATTCCATTGTTTGGCTAAGCGTAATTTATGTAACTAGTCCTGGGTTGATGGATATTGAGGCTGTCTTCCATTTTTCACTTCTGAAAATAATACTTCGGTGAACATCCTTGTCTATATATCTTGCTGACATGTGTAAGCATTTGTGTAGGCCAGATCTGTAGATGTGGAATTGCCAGGGCATGGGGTATGCCTATGGCTTTCTGATGGGGGCCACCGCATTGCTGTCCCCAAAACTGGGTCAGTTTATGCTCCCACCCTGGGGGCCCATGGGTGGCCATTTCCCACATCATCCTCCCCACCGAACATCAGCAAGCTCTTTAATTTTTGCCAGTCTAGGAAAATATCTCACTGTGGTTTCACACTTGCCTGCCTTTTCCCCAGCCAGGTTGAGCGTCCTTTCATGCGATTACTGGCCATTTGTATTTCCTCCTCTGTGGATGGACTATTCATATCCTTTGCCCATTTTTCTTTTCTTTTTGCCTTTTTTTCTTATCGATATAAAGGAGCTTTTAGTATATTAGGAATTTTAAACCTTGTCTGTTATGTGCGTTGGAAATATTTTCCCTAGCCCATCGTTTGTCTTTTTTGCTTTGTTTATAGCCTCATAGAAGCTTTAGCTCTCTGTTCAGTCAAATCTGTGAGATTTGTCCTCGGGGTATCTGAGTTTCACGTCTTCCTTGGTCAGGCTTCCTGGAAGGAATTTTAAGCGGAGTAGGAGATGAGGTCAGATTTGTGGTTGGGAAAGATGGTTCTAGCAGCTTCTATATGGAGGGAGGTGGGAAGGGACTGCGGCCAGAGCACCTGAGCCATGTGCCAGGATGGGGTTGGAGAATTGGGGAGCAGGTGAGTTTGAGGGGTCTTCAGGAATTGGCTGAGCAGTAAGTGAAGGCGAGAGAGGGACAGAGGAAGGACTCTGGAGCGGTGTGTTTGGCTGGGGTGCTGTGGGGCCGATGCTCTCAGTGCCCGAGGTGGGGACAGGTCAAGAGAGGGAAACGCATGCATGTGAGTGTTCACCTTGGCAGGGACATGTGTGGGTCTGAGCACACATCTGCACACATCTGCTTGGCACATCTGTGCTGGGGCTCTGTGGCAGCGGGGAGCGAGGTTGCTCTTTGTGGAGTTTCTGTTTTTACTACGAGGCAACACATCCACGCTGCAGTCTCTATTCCCGTGTGAAGTGTGTGTTGCAGGTAAGGCACCAGACTCAAAGCGGTTCTGTGGCTTGCTCAAGACCACAGAGCTGGCGAGTGACCCAAGAGAGGATTTTCTTCCACCAAGGTAGATTTGAGTCGCACAGAATTCCTGCCTTTCGTTTATTTCTAACTGGCCAATCAGTTTCATCAGGGGTTCTTAGGCTGAGCACGGGAGCTTGGATTTGAAACAGCCCCATCCATCCCTTAGAAGGCAAGCTACTTTTCTGTGCCGTGCCTCAGTTTCCCCATCCTGGAAATACAGACAATAGCAGTACCCACTTCACGGGGTGTGATGGGAGCCGCACGTGTCAGTTGGGCAAATGCTTACCCCAGGGAGGCTGAGCCTCTGTGGCCCTGCCTGTGACCGGCCGCCCAGACGAACACTGAGGGCGCGGCTCACCTCTTGGTGCGCGCTCTGTACTCTCCGCGTCCCCTGTGCCTGCGCCCTCAGCTCACTCCTCAGTCAGCTCTTCCGCGAATCCCCCACAGGAGCTGCTTTCACCACTTGCCTTTCAACCTCTGTCCTCTGTTTCCTGGCCCCGAGTCCTTGGCAGACAGTAAATTAAAGCCCAATCAGTCAGCAAAAACCATTCAGGAGAAACTACGTCGCGCTCAGAGAGTGCTCTCCCCGCCACCCCGCAGGCGTCCGGGTGCAGGCGTTCATGCCCCAGTGTGGTGGCCAGAGCCAGCTGCGCACATCTGAAACCCCTTCCTCCTTGAATGGAGACCCTCAAGGCTGCTGCCCAGCTGGGGTCGAAGCTGATCCAGCCAGCCAGCTCTGCTCCAGTCAACAGCCACCCAGAAGAGTCTCAGCGTCACTGGCTGGGAGACTTGCCCCTGGAAGCACAGCGGAGAGAGCAGCGGATTCCTGGTGCCATCCCGGCCCTCCTTGTCTGAGCAGATCCTGGGGCCACGTGGGGTGCAAGGTGCCCACACTGGGTGGGGATCTCGGGTTGCACCCCACTCGAACTCTGCTATGCCAAACGATTCCGGAACTCGCTTAGTGCACCATTTGGGGATTTTTTATCCAACTAAACTCTCAAGTCATTAAGTCCTCAAGGGAAAGAGTGAGCAGATAGTACCTGTCTCTTTGTGGGATTTGTTTTCACTTGCACTGTGTTCATCACCCTTCCGTCCTCAGCCAAAATGATGGTGGGATAGTCCACCTGAGGACAGCTGTGCCTGCTGGTGGGCCCCCTGCCCAGCGCCTCTGGAAGAGGGTTTTAGTGACTGCTCTTTGGGAAGCCCAGGTCCCCAGGACCCCCAAACCAGCCTTTGTCCCAGGGGCTTCTTCACTTTAAATACTCCGAACACTCCTCCTGGCCCAAGCGCCCTCTCCCAGCACACCCCGGGAGCCGTGAGGGCGGCGCGATGCCAGTCTCCAGCCACCCTGGCAGACGTTCAAAGTCGAGTGAGCTTTTGGATACAGGGACGTGTTGACTCCAGGGCTCATTGCTTCATAGGCGAGGAGCTTTGAGTTGGGCTCTCACTGAAAGAGTCTGAGGACCCCAAAGAGGTTGTGTCGTTCCCAGTCGGGAGGCAGTGCACTGTGCTGCAGCCGACGGTTGGGTGAGGGGCTTTTCGACACTGAGGGTTTTTCCCTCAGGTGACCTGCTAACAGCTGTTCTCATCCTGAGGGACTTCATCTTCTCCCTGTTCCTGTGTTGTTCCAGAGGAGAACTATTTAAGGTGGTAATTGTTAAAGTAAAGCACTGAGAAATTCAAAATATGCGCCCCCAATCACACAGCTCACTGTCACTTGTGGCTCTGAGCCCTGCTGGAGTTTGCCTTTGCTCCTCAGCTGGCCATCCTAGCCGATTAGGACCGCAGAGCCCTTCTGAGAGCTTGCTCCAGACAGACGCTTCAACCTTTGTTCTTATTTTTTTTTCTATTGAAGATTTATTTATGCAATCAAGAACTGGGGTACAGGCCAGAGATGTGAGAGGGTGAGAGGACTCACCAGAGACAGTGGGGAATAGAACAGGCAGACTGACTGAAGTACACTGCTGAGGGGAGCAGCAGGCGAGGCAGGAGAGGTCTGCTGCGCCATGTGGGGCCCCTCCCTGGCTGGGGATCGAACTCGTGCTGCAGTGGGTGCAGATGCTTCACAGTGCGGTGCCTAACCCGCTGCGCCACCAGGGAGGCCCTCAACCTTTGTTCTAAAGTCCAGTTTAAGGGCTTGAATTTTGGGCTGCAGGCCAAGTGTCATGAAGACTCTATCACCGCTGTGGCTCACCTCGCCCTTCCTGTGAGGGACCGGGGGCCTCCCCTTTCCTTGTGGACAGGGGTCCTTCAACTTGGGGATTGATATATCTGCTCCCCAGTGAAACCTGGGCTTTTTAGGGGCTCCCAAATAGAGCTTTGTTTTCTCCTCAGAAAGTCATTTAAACTTGTTCTCAAGCCAAGTATCAAGGTTACCCGTTGTAGCGGCAGGAAAGGTGGCACCGGAGCAAGGTTCGGGATGGTTCTGGGCAGACGGGTCAGGGAAGGAGAGTCTTGGAGCCCTCGGTGGCTTTTCAAGCTTTACTTAGTAGAGGTGGCCAGGTACATGGCAGGCAGGGGTGCCGGGGGGCCGGGAGGCTGGCAGGCCTCCGAGCCCCCGGCGCATCTCACCCTCTCGGCTGCTGCTTCTCTCTCTCTGCTGCTGCTGCTCGTCCTGTCGGTTCTGTCGGTCAGCTGGTCCTTGCAGTTCTGTCTGTTAGTGCTCGCAGTTCTGTCGATCGGTCCTGGCGTCCTCATGACGCCGCCCATTTAAGCCCGTGTCCCACACAGGCGCGCCCACTTGCGCATGCCCACCCTGGAATGCTCGCAGCCCCGCAGGTGTCCATCGTCAGTGGTGGGAGGACGGAAAGACCTGATCAGCCTTGACCCTACACCGGTCCCAGCAGGGCAGCAGGGCTGTGCCTTGACCCTACACCGGTCCCAGCAGGGCAGCAGGGCTGTGCCTTGACCCTACACCGGTCCCAGCAGGGCAGCAGGGCTGTGCCGCACTACGAGTGCTCTGATCTCCCGGTGGTTTGATGCGAGAAAGCTGCGCCTGTCTCTTGCCGTCGGCCACACGTGACATTGCAATGTGGCAAGCGACGAGGGTGGCGGACTTCGGTCTAGACAATCCCGTGCGGACCCAGACTGACAGACTTCTAGATCCCACCTTCACTGGTCATTGCGTTAGGGATTAGGTTTCGACGTGTAAATCTGGGCTGGGTACACCCCAGTGTACGTGAGGCTGGAAACCAGGAGCACCTCTGCTGGGAGAGGTGGATGAGGTTGTCCCGCAGCCATCCCAGGAGGCTCAGCATTGGCTCAAGCAGTTTCTTTGTCTTCGCCGCCGTCACGCTGTCCCTCACACTCCACCGCTCCGCACCACCATGCCGGCGTCCCCGAGACGCTAGCTGTAGACACCGCGTGCATCAGCCCAGGGGCACCCACTTGCGCACGCCCACCCTGGAACGCTCGCAGCCCCGCAGGTGTCCGTCATCAGTGGTGGGCGGGCGGAAAGACCTGATTGTTCTCTGACCCTACAGTGGTCAACTTTCTTGTAAGCTTGCACTCCATCTGACACGGCTGCTGGGGGTCTTGAGATGCACTGACTGCGACTGTAGGGCCCCAGACTCCCCAGCTGTGGGACCACAGCTGCTTCTCTCTGCTTCAGTTTTCTCCTCTTTAGAATGGGGATTTGATGGTAGCCGTGTGTAGGGTCAGAGAAGTCAGGTCTTTCCGTCCTCCCACCGCTGGTATAACGATGGACACCTGCGGTGCTGCGTGCATGCCTAGGTGGGCATGCGCAAGTGGGCGCACCTGGGTTTGGACACGGGCTTATATGGGTGGTGTCATGAGGACGCCAGCAGCGAGAGTACCAGTGCGAGCAGCAAGACCAACAAGAAGCAGAGAGAACAAGCAGCCGAGGGCGAGATGTGCCAGGGGCTGGGAGGCCTGCCAGCCTCCCGGCCCCCTGGCCCCCTGCCGGCCGTGTACCTGGCCACCTCTGACAATAAAAAGCATGAGAGCCACCGAGGGCTCCAGGACTCCTTCCTTTACCCCTCTGCTAGAACCATCCCGAACTTGCCCTGTGCTGCCTTCCTGCCGCTACACCGTGTCTCTGAGAATGGCTGTGAGGATTGAACGAATTACTGTTCATAAAGCTCTGGGTCTGTGATAAGGACTCGGATAATGTCAGCTTTCATCACCATCGTCACCATCAGCGTGTCGTCGTCGTCATCACCGTCATTCTCATCAGTCACCATCGCCGTCATCCAGTAGCAGATACCCCTCTCAGAGCCAGTGGCGTGGATGTCAAGGTCTCTGCTGTCGTGGGTTATAGGGGAAATTAGAAAACAAACAGATAATTACATTAGGGTGATAATGGCAAATAGTGACGTGCTAAAACAATAAATCAAGCCTATCGAAAACTACTCATCATCACTATTCAGGGGGGAAATGCAAATTAAAACCACAATGAGATACCATTGCAAATCTATTGCATTGACTTTTACACAATTAACAATACCCAGTGCTGGTGAGGACCCAGAGCCCTGGAACTCCTATTTCTGCTGGTAGGGTTGCAAAGTGTACAGTTGGGTAGTTCTTACGTAGTTAAAGATACAGTTCAGCGATCCTACTGCTAGGGATTTACCCAGGATCAAAGTTTATCTTCACGTGAAAACCTGTGTGAGTGTGTAAAGTAGTGACTTTATTCCTGGTCAGCGGAAGCTGCAACAACCCAAATATCCTCCAACTAGTGAGTGGATAAACAGTTGAAAACTATGTGACAATAAAAAAAGAATGAAATTCTGATACAGCAAACCTGGAACACCTCGCACTAAGTGGACGGAGCTAGCTTCAAATGAACAAATGATTCTATTTGTAGGACATTCTGGAAAAGGCAAAACTACGGGACCAAAAAAACCTCACACAGATCGTTGGTTGCTAGGGGCTGGGGGGAGATGACTCCAAAGGGGCAGGGCATGAAGAATCTGGGGGGCGATGGATTTGTTCTATACCTTGATTGTGGTAGTGGTTCCACGATTGTCTGCAGCTGTCAGAACTCCCAGAGCCATGCACTGAAAAGGGTAAATTTTACTGTAGGTAAATTATACCTTAATTAACCTGACTAGAAAAAAAGCTCTGTGGGATTGTTGAAACAGGGAAAAGCAAATGACAAATCAGTCAGTCAGGGTAGTGTGACAGGGGTGAGGAGGGGCTCCCCACAAGGTGGTCAGGGAAGGCTTCCCGAGGAAGTGCCTGAGCTGAGCTGTGCGAGGAGAAAAAGTCAGGCCTGCGTCTCTGGAGGAGATAGTCCAGGCAGAGGGACTCCATTGCCCTGGAGCTCGGGGTGCTGGGGGACACCCCTAGCCAGGCCTGCGTCTCTGGAGGAGATAGTCCAGGCAGAGGAACTCCATTGCCCTGGAGTTCGGGGTGCTGGGGGACACCCCTAGCCAGGCCTGCGTCTCTGGAGGAGATAGTCCAGGCAGAGGGACTCCATTGCCCTGGAGCTCGGGGTGCTGGGGGCACCCCTAGCCAGGCCTGTGTTTCTAGAGGAGATAGTCCAGGCAGAGGGACTCCATTGCCCTGGAGCTCGGGGTGCTGGGGGACACCCCTAGCCAGGCCTGCGCCTCTAGAGGAGATAGTCCAGGCAGAGGGACTCCATTGCCCTGGAGCTCGGGGTGCTGGGGGGGCACAGGTCAGGACCTTTGTCCTCTGGGGATGATGGGGGTTGCTGGGGGTCATTACTGAGGGTATGTGAGATGGCCCGGGGAGGAGAGGCCAGGAGGAGAGAAACAGCAGGGGAGGAAGAGTGAGGGAGCCTTCCACTGGAGAGGGTGGTCAGCCAGCCAGAAGGGCCGGGGCGAGGAGTGGCCCTGTGACATGGGGTCCCCTGGGACCTTACTGAGGGTAGTGTGTGTGTGTGTGTGTGTGTGTACCTGGTGTGAACAAAACCTGTAGGCCTGGCCTATGAGGACAGTGAAAGAAGAGAAGCTTGGGGCTTGGGTAGGGCCTTGAATGCCAGGAAGCTTCCACTCCTGGGTGACGGGCCAGGCTGACTGAAAGGGCCCGGGGCTTCGTGTCTGGGGCCATGAGGCTGGTCCTGAGCGAGTGCTGAGCCCCTTGTAAGTGGAACTGGACGGGGGTCGGGACCTGCTGAGGGAGACCCACCTGGGCGAGCATCTCTTTCGGCACTAACCGTCCTGTTCTTCCCTCCATAGTGCATGCTGGGCCCTCAACAGGCAGGCTGCTGCTCCCCATGCCCCCAGAGGCCAGTCTCTCTGCACTCCTGCGCCGTCTGACCCAGGTAGGAGACAGTGGGGCGGGCTCAGCACCAGGGAGTCGAGCTCCTTCAGGGGTTGAAGGTCAGCAGCAGGACTCATGGGGTGGCACTCCGGGACCTCCGGGAGGCGCCCTGGCAGCCATCCTTCCTTGCCAGGTGTCCCTGGGGTGCTGAGGTGCGAGGACAATCACCGCTCTGCCTGGGTCTGTGTTGGCTTAGGAGCCTCGCCCGCATCCCCGCTAGCCCCTTTGCGTGGGCAATCTCGTACCCGTGGCTCTGCTCCTGAGTGGTCACTCTCACTTTCCCGATAGCCCTGCTCACCTGAAACCCCCCAGAGCCGTGCCTGACAGAGGGTGTTTCTCTGTACTCTTGGGCAGCCCAGCTGGGAGCTTGTTGCTTGGACCAAGTTCCCCAAGGACTGGGATGGAGCAGGGGCTGGGCCTGCCAGGAAACATGCAGGCTACCCAGTCAACTCTGAATTCTGGACAGACAACAAAACCTTTTAAGCATAAGTATGTCCCAAATATTGGGTCTTACAGATCTTATTGCTCAGTCTGACAGCCCCAGCGGGGACTGGAGCCTCGTCCTCCTCTGGCAGCTCTTCGCTGCGGGGGCCACCTCTGCCGCTTGGGGCCAGCCTCCAGTGCCTGCGCTGGGTGTCCTGGAGCCGGGGAGCCGGGGACCTCCTACCTCCATGGGCAGTCCCTGGGAACAGAGACCCGAGGACGCCCTGGTGGCTGGGGCAGTGACCTGCTGGGGCTGTGGGGCGCACACTCGGATTCCCCGTCTTTCCTTCTCTGGCTCTGACGGCAGAGTCCAGGGGAGGAGGTCACAGGCCTTTGTCCCCGTGACAAGAGCTGTGAGACAGGCACAGGGATGTGAGAGGGACCAGGAATAGAAAAGTGTTTCATGAGCTGGGAACCCAAGTGCTTGGAAGTGTGGGGCGGAGGTGGGGTTCACAGGACTGAGCAGGGCCCAGTAACGGAGGCCTGAACAGGGATGGGGCACGATCTGAGCTTCATTTTACTCAGCTCACTCTTGCTGCTGTGAAGGGGGCCAGGGAGGAAGCAGAGGGATCAGTCAGGAGCTGTGGCAGCGATCCCAGGAAGAGGTGGTGGCAGCTCGGACCAGGTGTCTGAATGGGGGAGAAGTGGGTGACTCTGGGACCTGTTAATGATAATAGATTTGTTGACAGGATGAAACGTGGAGCTGTCATGACCTAGTAGTAGGGAACAGGGGGCTCACCCCGGGGACACATGTAGACTAGGAAGTCTAAGATTCAGGTGCTGTAGCCGCAGAGCTCTGTGGGCGCCCTCTTCCTGGCTTGCGGATGTCACCACCTCACTGTGTGCTCACATGACCATTTTATGTGGGTGAGGGAGTAGGGTGGAGTTGGAGGGGGAAGGAGAGCAAGGGCTGATGTCTCTTCTAAGGTCACTAATCCACGATGGGGCCCCACCCTTATGGCTTCATCAGTTACCTCCCAAAGGCTCTCTCTCCAGACACCATCACATTGGGCGGGGGGGCGGTTAGAGGTTCAATATGGAGTTTGGGGGAGCACTTCTAGAGTTTTAACCCTCTTCCTAGTACGGTGGGTTGCCATGAGCAGAGATTAGAGATGGGGAGAAGGTGTAAGAGAGTGGAGCTCAGCTGTGGGCAGGACTGGCTGCCTCATGGGTGAGCCCAGAGCACAAGGGAAGTGGGCTGGTAAGATGTCCATTTAAAAAGGTCTGAAGAGGCCTTCCTGGTGGCGCAAGGGGTTAAGCACCGCACTGTGAAGCCACTACAGCACGAGTTCGATCCCCAGCCAGGGAGTGACCCACACGGCCCAGCAGACCTCTCCTGGCTCGCCCGCTGCTCCCCTCAGCAGTGTACTTCAGTCAGTCTGCCTGTTCTGCTCCCCACTCTGTCTCTGGTGAATCCTCTCATCCCCTCTGCCTCTGGCCTGTACCCCAATTCTTGTGTGCATAAATAAATAAATATTTAAAAAAATAAAATAAAAATAAAAAGGTCATAAGAACTTGAAAATGGTGACAGCAGAGCATTAAACCAAGCCTGGGCCCTAATGAGTATGTAGCTGCCCAGGGGACAGGCCTGTGAGCAGGCCCTGGTTATGGGTGTGTACAGGGGGGATGCAGCAGACGCCCTAGAGGAAACACAGAGGAAGAGGCTAAAGTTCTGGGGCCCAGTCTGGGTAAGATAGGAATTTGGGGTCGTCAGCATAAAGATAGTCTTTAAAAGCTGTGAGATTGGGGGGAACCTCACAGGATGGGCACAGGGAGGAGAGAGGACCATTCTTCCTGCACTTACGGGTCGGGGAGCTAACAAGACCTGCAAGGCTGACCGGTGGAAGGGAGCCAGGCACGTGTGATGTCCTGGAGGCAAGGGCAAGGCATGCTTCAAGTGTGAGGTCTGGCAAGATGCAGACTGAGCATTGATCACGCATTAGCCGTGGAGAGGTCACAGGTGACCTTGGCCTCAGCGAAGGGGGTGGGAGTGGGGAAATGCATCTTGGCGACTTGTAAGAGCAAATTGATTTATAAGAGGGTAAGGGATTTAACCCTTTCTCTACTATATGTTGCAAACCTTTTTTTCACTGTTTTGTGGGGGGTTGATGATATAAATTTAGGGTTTTTGTGTGTGTGTACCATAAGAGTTTAAAATTGTCCGCCTGGTCAAGTTTGCACACTTCGCCTTTAGAGTTTCTGGCTTGCCCACTGTGAGTTTTTGAAAAAGTTGTCCTATATTGTTTAACTGCTTATGATATTTAAAACCATCTTACCCTCTAGTTCATCTGGAATGCTACTGTATGCAGGGTTCGAGGTAGGGATGAAGTGGGTTTTTCCACAGAAACTCCATTCCTACTGTAGGGCCACGAAGGCATGGGGCAGGTTCTCTATGATCTGGGTAGAAGGGTCAAGGAGGAGTCCTGGAGCCCTTGGTGGCTTTTTCAGGCTCTTATTCCTCTTTCCGCATCAGCGGCGGCCAGGTACATGGCAGGTGGGTGGGGCCGGGCCCAGGAGGCTGGCGGGCCTTTAGTCCCCAGAGAAGCTTCACTCTCTGGGCTCTCTGCTGCTGCTCCTGGCAGCCCATGACGCTGCCCTTATATGCCTGGTGTCCCAGCCCAGGTGCGCCCACCTACTCCAGGTGCCGCCATCAGGCGTGCGTGCAGGACCGCAGGGTCTGTCGTTAATGCTAATGGCGGCGGGCGGAAAACCTGATAATTTCCATTTACCCTGCACCTACCCTTTGCTCCATGTCTCCTTAGTTCCATGCTGGGCCAGGCCTTGATCAATTCCATTCGTCTTTGCCTGGGGAGAGATTTAGGAAGTTGAGAGAATAGGTCAGGGGTGGAGTGTGAGGGGAGAAGCTGACACGGTCACCTTCAGTGAGGGGCATGCAAAGGGAAGTCGGGGACCAGGAAGCGCTTGGGTACGAGGTCTCCTATTCCCCAGCCCTGCCTGCCCGCAGCTCAGAAACCTGCAGCTGAGCAAGGCTTCAGTGCCTGTGAGCTGCCTCACCTCTTAGCGGGTGGAGCCTGGCCCGGAAGGCGGCTCTCAGAGCCCACGCCTGCATCCTGTCCATCCTGATGAGGGGGTTTCTGGAGGACTGGAAGGATTCCAGGCACTTAGTACTGCCACACCCCACTCTGCATCCCCGTCTGCCATTTGGCTGGGTTTGGAAGGTTTTCCCATTTCTAAGAGCAACCTGCTATCACCAAAATACTCCTGGCAGGGAATCACACGTTAAGTTTACAGCTAACATCTTAATTATCAGTTAACACCTCTGTGGGGATTAGTTGACAGCCAGCTGAGGACACTGAGTGGGGGCCGGTGTGATATGGATCTGGGCTGGGAAAGGCCAGGCAGGGGGAGGGGTAAGAGGGGGGGGCGACTGGAACCCAGCAATTCACAGCTCTTTCCTGGGCTTCCAGAAAGAGGGGGAGGTGGAGTTGGACCCTTGTAGGAAGGGAGGGGGCACAGGAGTTGAGCGAGCAAGCAGAGAAGAGGAGGGAGGAGCAGATGCTCTGGAAACCCGGGGCTGGGCTCTGTAGTGCAGGAGGCACAGAGCAAGTTCTCCATGATTCCAAGCAGACGGTCAAGGAGGGATCCTGGAGCCCTCGTGGCTTGTTTAGGCTTTTATTGCATCATTTTATCAGAGGTGACCAGGTGCACAGCAGGCCTCCTAGCCCCGGGCCATCTTAACTCTCTGGGCTGCTGCTGCTGCTGCTGCTTCTCTCTCTCTGCCTCGCCTCTTCTTCTCTGCCTCTCTTCTGCTGGCGCCCTCATGACACCGCCTTATATGCGCTGTGTCTCAGCCCAGGTGCACCCACTTGCGCACGCCCACTCAGGCACGCGTGCAGGACCACAGGTGTCCATCATCGACACCAATGGCGGGAGGGCGGAAAAACCTGATAGTTTTTCCATTTACCCTACAGGCTCCCAGAGGTGCTGATGGTGTTTAGGCACCAGCTGTACCCTGGTACTAGAAGAGGCTTGTGCTTTACTTGGTGCAGCGCCAGCAAGGCACGGAGCAGGTTCTCCATGATTCTGGCAGACGGGGCAAGGAACATGGCGCCCTCGGTGGCCTTTTCAGGCTTTTATTGCTCTTTATATCAAAGGGAACAGGTACACTGCAGTCGGTGGGGGGAGGCCGGGGGGCCAGGAGGCTGGCAGGCCTCCTAGCCCCTGGTGAATCTCAGTCTCTGAGCTCTCCTGACTCTACTTTCTCTGCTCCTTGCGCTTCTTTCTGCTCCCTCCCTCCCTCTCTGTCTGCTTATGCTCTCTGCTGGTGTCCTCGTGAGGCCGCCCTTATACACCGCGTGTCTCAGGTGTATAAGGTGCGCCCACTGTGCACGCCCACACCCCTCTCGAGGTGCCTCCACCAGGCGCGCGTCCGTCACCGACACCCATGGTGGGAGGCGGGAAAGCCTGACCATTTTCATTTACCCTGCACTTGGCCTCAGTCTGCAGAAGTCAGGTGATCAGCCACCCGTGAGGCAGCTCAGGCAGACCTGCTTTCTCAGTCACACAGCTGGGGCTGTCTCTGCCGCCCCCAGACAGATCTGGCACCCAGTCCTGAGGTGTGATGGGAGGGGAGGGGCTGAGGTTGGAACCGCCTCTGGTTCTTTGAGGGCCAGTCTACACTGCCAGAGTCAGGGCTCAGAGGTCAGCACGGTCTGACCTGGGGCCACCCAGGTGGGCGGCTGAACCGCTTAGGCTGGAAGAGGTTGAAGCAGGAGGCCCTAGTGGGCCCCAGGCTGCTGTCTCCTCCGCGGGCGCCAGGGGGCAGTAGAGCAGAAAGGCGCTGTGACTGCTGGTCTAAAGCTGGGGTTTCTCTCCTTCGGGAACTCCCTTCACGTTTACTTCAGTGGCTCAAGTGGGGACTGATGTGTGTGTGGGGCGATGGGCTGCTGAGCAGGTTCTCAACGACTGGGGCAGACGGGCCAGGGAGGAGTCCTGGCGCCCTCGGTGGCTTGTTTAGGGTTTTACTGATAATTGCATCATTAGTGACCAGGTACGGCAGGTGGGGGCCGGGGGGCCGGGAGGCCGGCAGGCCCCCCCCCACCCCCGCACACCTTCACTCTCTGGGCTCTCCGGCCTCTCGTGCCTCTGCTACTGCTGCCGCTGCTTCTGCCTGTCTCTGCTGCTGGCGTCCTCGTCCGCGTCTCAGCCCAGGTGCGCCCACTGCGCACGCCCACACGCTACTCGGGGGGTGCAGCCACCAGGCGCGTGTGCGGGACCGCGGGTGTCCGTCATCGACACCGATGGCGGGAGGGCGGGAAAGCCTGACCACGTTTCCATTTTACTCTACCTACTTCAGCACACCCTGGGGCTCTGGCTAGCCCCCGGGACCAGCGGCCTAAGAACTGCCCCTCCCTGCCTCCTTGCCAGTCTCCCCTGAGCTGTTCTTGTGTCTGGCAGTCTGCCGAGACACCTGCTCCCTTCCAGCTTCAGGCTGGCCTGAAGCCACAGGTCCTGACTGAAGGTCATGGGGAGCCTGTAGTCTGCACGCCTCCACTCGTCTCCTCATTCTCACCTGCACACCCCCCACTCCCCCAAGGTGCTGCAGGGCTCATCGGGGAGGGCCCCCAGAAAGGGGGGAGGGAGAGGAAGTGAGATTTTACTGTGAAGTCACTGTCCAGGAATAGGCTCTTGGGGTGTGCCAGGAAGGGGCACAGAGCAAGTTCTGGATGATTCTAGCAGACAGGGGCTGGGGGCGGGGGGGAGTCTTGGAGCCCTCGGTGGCTTTTATACTTTCATTTACAGAGGTGACACCATTCTCTCAGAGGCGACCAGGTACACGTCAGGCAGGGGTGCCGGGAGGCCAGGAGGCGCATCTCACCCTCTCGGCTGCTTTGCTGCTTCTCCTCTCTTCTGCTGGCGCCCTGTTCTCCCACTGCTGTTACTTCGCTGCTCCTGACCTCCTCATGACACCGCCCTTACACGCCCATGTCCAAGCCCAGGTGTGCCCACTTGTGCATGCCCACCCAGGCACGCGTGCAGGACCGCAGGTGTCCAGCATCACACCAGTGGCAGGAGGGCGGAAAAGCCTGATAGTTTTCTCTGACCCTACACAGGGGCACAGGCACTGCTGGAGGTGCTGGGTTAGGGCCCATCAGGAGCTGGGGACAGCTAAGAGGTGTGAGGGGCCAGATGGACACTTCCATGAACTATACTCTTTAGCAGTTTATTTGTCGATTTATTTATTTATGCATACAAGAGCTGGGGTACAGGCCAGAGTCGCGGGAGGTGAGAGGATTCACCAGACAGAGTAGGACGCAGAACAGGCAGATGGACTGAAACACATTGCCGAGGGCAGCAGCGGGCGAGGCAGGGGAGATCTGCTGCGCCATGTGGGTCTCCTCCCTGGCCGGTGGCAGGGATCAAACTCGTGGTGCAGTGGCTGCGGTTTGCTTCACAGTGCGTTGCTTAACCCACTGCGCCACCAGGGAGGCCCCTCTTTAGCAGTTTAGACATTCCCTAGGGACATAGAGAGTGGGAACTACACACTCCTTCATTTTACAAATACATACTGGCTCCCACTTTCCAAGGCTCAAGGTTCAGCTGTGGCCAAATGGAAGTACTTCCTTCCTCACGGAGCTGGTGGCCTACAAGGAGCTATGGCTGAAGGGCCCTTCCGCTGCTGCTCCTCCCCTCCTCACATCACACATATAGGGGCTCATAGGGCTGGTCCTAGAAGTCTCCTGTCCTTGAGGGAGCTGAGGGAGATGCTGAATCCAAGAGGGATTTCTTTCTGCTGCTGTGGAAAGCCCTGGGAGGAGGATGGCTGAGACAGGTAGAAACTGAGAGGAAGGGCGAGATCTCTCAGGCGAGGAGGCCTCCCCTTGTGGCTCACCCACCAGCGCAGGTACAGCAGGCAGTTGTCCTGTTTGCCCAGGACTGTCCTAGATGTAGGGTCTCTCGCTCCCCGACAGCTAGTCACCCTGCATGAAATCCACTCTGACCCTGAGCCCAACCTCTGTCCCTGGCCAACCCAGAGCACCCAGTCAGGTCACACTGGGCCTTTGAGAAACTGGGTGCCATGTTACATTAGCAGCTATGCCCCAGGACTGTGGACTCCCTGGGGGTATGCTAAAGGAGGAAGAGGCATGTCCCCACTGTTGTGATTGAGCTGCCTTCAGGGTCCCCCAAAAGTCCATTTCTAGCAGTGGGCTCAATTCTGAGGCCCAGGAAATGTGGGAGACCTTGATAAGGAAACAGCAGCACAGCTGTCTGCCCTCTTGTGTCCCCCTCTCTCTGCCCATGAGAGGCTGGTCCCCCACTGCCCTGGGTCCTGATACCTTGAATCAGAGGCCTAGCTTCTCATCCCAGGCCTCCTCGCTTGCCATGTGACCTTGGGACAGGGGATCCTGAACCGGAACCTCATGGCCTCTCCTGAGACTCGGCTATAATTTGGGACCAGAGCTAACTGAGAGGTTTTAAAGAGCATGAGATGGGCCTGCATTAATGTGTTGGTATGGTGTAGCAGCAGGAGAGGGCGGCACCGGAGCAAGGTTCGGGCAGACGGGTCAGGGAAGGAGAGTCTTGGAGCCTCGGTGGCTTTTCATACTTTACATGGCAGGCAGGGGTGCCGGGGGGCCGGGAGGCTGGCAGGCCTCCGAGCCCCCGGCGCATCTCACCCTCTCGGCTGCTGCTTCTCTCTCTCTGCTGCTGCTGCTCGTCCTGTCGGTTCTGTTGGTCGGTCCAGTCCTCGCAGTTCTGGCGTCCTCATGATGCCCACCCTGGAGTGCTCGCAGCACCGCAGGTGTCCATCATCACAGTGGTGGGAGGGTGGAAAGACCTGATCAACCTTTACCCTACAGATGGTAACTTACTGTTCAAATTTTTGTCCTTGGGGTGTGTAGCGGCCAGGAAGGGGCGGCACAGGAACAAGGTTCGGGATGGTTCTGGGCAGACGGGTCAAGGCAAGGGAGTCTTGGAGCCTCGGTGGATTTTCATGCTTTTTATTGTCAGAGGTGGCATCAGGTACATGGCAGGCAGGGCCCCCTGGCGCATCTCACCCTCTCGGCTGCTTTGCTGCTGCTGCTCTTGCTGCTGGTCTGTACTGTTGGTCGGTCCTGTTGGTCCTGGTGTCCTCATGACGCCGCCCACTTACGCCCGTGTCCAACTCAGGTGTGCCCACTTGTGCACGCCCACCCTGGAATGCTCGCAGCCCCGCAAGTGTCCATCATCAGTGGTGGGAGGGCGGAAAGACCTGATTGTTCTCTGACCCTACAGGGTGTCACCTCTGGGACCCACAAGGGGAACCCACCTTACACTTCCATGGAGGAGACAATGGTAAAAACTGAGTATTGGAGGCCTAGCCAGGGCTGTGGGTATGTTTTATCTCATTTTAAGTAATATGGTGTTTTTCAAGTTTAACTTATATACACCATATATAATTATACCATATATAATTCAGATATAATTTATATACCATAAAATCTACCATTTCAAGGTATACATTCCACTGATTTTTGTATATTCCTGATCTACTTCCAGAACATTTTCATCACCCACAAAGGAAACCTCAGAGCCATTAGTGGTCACTCCCCAGGCCTTGGCAATCGCTGACCCACTTTTTGGGTCTCTCGATACACCTCTTCTGGGTATTTCTTATAAAGGGAGCGATGCGCCACGTGGCTTTTGTGACTCATTTCTTTCACTTAGCAAAATGTTTCCAAGGTTATCCCTGGTGTAGCATGCACCAACACTTTATTCCTTTTATGGCAAATAATATTCCCTCTGTATGGACATACCACATTTTGCTTACCCATTCTTTCATCAGCACTTGGATTATTCCTACTTTGGCGCTTTTATTTTTTTTATTAAAATATTTTAAAATTTACATATACTTGCCATCAATTGTAATCCCCATGTATTCCCCATCACCATCTCACCAGTGCACCAT
>JAGFMF010011739.1:700337-713668 GCA_019455555.1 Galemys pyrenaicus | reverse complement strand
TATATGTACCACAGCTTCCCGATCCACTCATCTGTTTTTGGGCATTTAGGTTGTTTCCAGGTCTTACCTATTGTAAAGTGTGCTGCTATAAACATAGGGATGCAGGTATTCTTTTGAATCAGTGTATTTGTGTCCTTTGGGTATATTCCTAGGAGTGGGATTGCTGGATCCTATGGAAGTTCCATTCTTAGTAGACTGAGGAACTGTCATACTGCTTTCCATAATGGTTGGACCAGCTTTCATTCCCACCAGCGGCACTCGGGAACTTAATGCTCCTGCAGGGTGGCACCAGAGACTGTCCCACCTAAGAGGAGGCCCAAGGCTAGTGTTTTAAGTTGAGGAGACACAGGTGGGCCTCCTTTTACTCACCAGCCATTTACAGAGTGGAGACTTGGGCAGGGGCATTCTGGGACATTTTGGTGAGGGAAGCTGATTTTGGCCTTGAAACCTAGGAGGCAGTGAGGGATTAAGAAGTTTTAGGGAAGATCTTTAAAAGGGGGTGGTGAGGGCTCTCCCTGGTGGCACAGCGGGTTGAGCGCTGCACTGTGAAGCCTCTGCAGCACAGCAGCGTGAGTTTGATCCCCGGCCAGGGAGGGGACCCACATGGTGCAGCAGACCTCTCCTGCCTCGCCCGCTGCTCCCCTCAGCAGTGTACTTCAGTCAGTCTGCCTGTTCTGCTCCCCGCTCTGTCTCTGGTGAATCCTCTCACCTCCTGCGCCTCTGGCCTGTACCCCTGCTCTTGTATGCATAAAATCTAAAAACAAAATAAAAGAGGGTGGTGGACTTTAGAGGTGGAGCGGAGGGCAGGGCTGTGAGCTCCGCGGTAGATCCCCCAGGGCAGGGTTGTGTCTGCTCCGCCAGACGTGGGGTCCCTGTGGCATTCTCTGGCTCCGGGCGGACTGCCACCTCCTTGAGAATCTGTGGAAAGGAGTGGTCTGGTCCCTTGGCCACGGAGGCCCCAGCAGCCTCGTTCCTTCTCCTGTGAGCTCACCCAGGCATGCCCCTCCTTTGCTCCCTGCAGCCCCAGCCAGGGCCATAGTACACAGACACACACACGCACGCGCACACAGATCCTCCCTGGTCGTACGAGAGGGTAGTCTGTCCTCCTGGCTGTTGGCTATTTCGCTGGAGGTGCCTACCTTGCCCTGCCCTCCTCTCCTCTTGCTTTCATTCAGAGGATCACGCAGGTGGGGCTGAGGGGTGAAGGGGAGCCAGGCACATGTGGTGTGGCCAGTGTCCGGAGCAGGAGTGACCCACGGGGCAGAGTGAGACAACCTCTCCCTGCCAGAGCACTGGCCCCTGAAGAGTCTCCCAGACCTCTGGGTCAGCCAGGGAAATGGAGGCCCAGTGAAGATAAAGGGTGGGTGGGTGCCTGTTCGGAGCTTGCACAGTCCCCTCTGGGAGGAGCAGGAGGAAGAGGGGAACAGAAATGGGGAAGGGGTGCAGGATCTAGGGCAGTATGGGACTGCGACTACCATTCATTTAGCAAACGAGGTCTAGGCCTGCTGGGCCAGAGGGTCTTCTCAGGCCTACCCTTGGACGAGGGCCCAGCTGGGGTGAATTGGCCTCCCTGTGACTTCTCTGAAGCTTTGTATGGCCCAGCAGGGGAGACTCTGCATTCCCCTTTCATAGATGCACAAACTAAGGCCCACAGAGAGGCCTTATCAAGGCAAACGGGTAGGTAGGAAGTGCCTGCCCATAGACCTCTGGTGAGGGGGTTCTCGCACACTCTACACGCCAGTACCCTAAGCAAGAGGCTCTGCTCGTGGCCTTGAGGCTAGAGCTGAACTGGGACTGCTTCCTGGGAGGGTCAGACCCTGTCTGCAGCACCAGGCTTCCCTGCCCTCCCTAGTTGTTCCTTATGCCACCAAGACTTTTTTCTGCAAGTCTGACCACGTCTTCATGCTCTCACTTCACCCACCGCCCTTGTGGGTCTTGTCCCTTTCCCCACCAATCCCATGGTGCTCAGCACCACGGCAGGTATGTAGCCAGGCTTAGGCATAGGCCTGAACCCTTCCACTCCCTTCCACCTGCCTGGAGAAGGGGTCTGTCTGCGCTAGGTCTGTGTCTCAGACCTCCAGCACTGGTTTGGTTGACGGACTCTCAAGTCCCTGGAGACGTTTCATCCCTACTCTTTACCTTCTTCACCCAGGATAAGAAGTCGTGGATACTGCCCTAAAATCTGATGCTCACAGGTCAAAGATGTTGCTTATTATGCCCCTACTCACATACCAAGCTCCAAATTTACCCTCACCACAATAGCAACTGAACTCAGAATAGGTAAGCAGGAAGCAAGGTGGTTTTTAAACTAATTCATACTATAGTGTGATTGATGGCCATTTGTACTGCCTTTGGTGTTTGTATTTCAACAGAGGAGCAATATAGCAGTAGTATTAATAATAATGATCACTAACATTTTTTACTCTATGTCAGGCACTGTCACTAACACTGTGCATGTAGTAGTCATTTAATCCACTAACACAAATGAATTTCTAATGGGTAGGACAATAAGGGAAGAATGTGAGGGATGGTGGAGAATAAGGAAACAAGAGGAAAACCTCTCCCTCCTCCAGCCTCTATCCCAGATGCTACTTGGTACAGAGAAGATAACCTGGTTACCAACCATGTCATGTGTGTGCTTGAGGTCCCTTTGGGAGGGTGAGGGAGGTTCTGTTCCATCCTGGGGGCTCATAGTTCTTCCAAGAGGCTGGAGCAGGGGGCAGGTTTGAGGTTCTAGGCTAGTCTGCCTCCCCCCCAGGATCTCAGAGAACCTCTGAGAGGTGTCTTGGTGCTGGGGCCCCCCGAGGAATTGTAGACTATATCCTCCGTGATTGCTGCACCCTTCTCAGTTTTGTTGCCACTGGCTACAGGCCACACCCTTGATGCCACCTCGAGCTGGGTGTGCCCTAGAGCCCATCCACAGTTCAGTATAAGCGAGACTTGAATGAACCCTACCGGATGAGTGGCGCTGGGATGAACACCCCCATTTTGCAGGTGGAGAGACTGAGGATCAGGGGTGAGAAACAACCATGCTGAATCCTCTCCAGAGGGTGACCTAATGAGCTCCTGAAGTGAGGGCCGAGGGGAGCTTATTGCATCCCAGTGGGGACTTTTATCAGGCCATAATGTGCCATAATGTGCCATGACAGTGGCATTTCTGGCCCCTGTCTCTCCAGCCCACCCCCGATTGGAGGAAGCCTCCCAGCTGTTCCTAGGCGCACCCCACCCCAGCCTCTCCCACCTATCAGCTGTCCAGGTCAAGCTACCTGGTTGCTCAGTAGCTGGCGGTGAAGACTTCCATTATAATCCCAGTGGTGCCCAGCTAGTCCCTAGGGCTAGTCACCACTGCCACGCCATTCCATGCGGCCTGCTCTGGCAGTGCCGCTCACCCGTCTGTCCATCCACCTGTCATGGGAAGGTGGCTCACCATCCCTGTTTCTCCCCACCCCACCTGTGATCAGGACCCCAGGGACTTGGAACTCAGAAAGGAGAAACATAGCTCTTAACTGACCACCGGCAACTGCTGTGTGATCTCAAAAAACCATTCCGCTCTCTAGGCCTCCACGTCCACACCTGACATAGCTCTGGTCACGTGGCTTGAGGAGCCAGTGTGACAGAGTTGGGGAGCGGCCAGGGTGAGGGCTCAGATGAGGGCTCCAGCGGGACCGTCAGCCTCAGGGTGGAGAGTAGGGCCTGACTGCACCTGCAGTCAATTCAGGGAAGACTTCCCAGAGGAGGTGGCATGTAGCCCTGAGGATGACGAGATTGCCCCACATCTGTGGGCAGAGACAGTGAAGAATGGTGCTCTGGGGGTGGCCAGAAGAGGCCCTGGAAACATGAGCAGCCTGAGGCTTAGGGTTTCCTAACTTGTAAATCTGACTACACCAAGCCCCTGCTTATGCCCTGAGGCTCCTGCCACTTCTCCAGCACTGCCCTGGCCACAGGCCGCGGCCTGATGGATCTCTGTGGCTTTGCACCAGCCACTTCCTAATTTGACCCTGTGACCTGATCTAATATGGCTCTGCCCAAATAAAACCCCGACTCCTGACCTCTTGCTTCCCCCCTCTGAGACCCCCAGTCCTCCTGCCCCAGCCTCTGTCTTCCCCAGAGAGCTGGTCCATCAGGTACACGGGCCCAGGTAGAGCAGCCCAGCGGCTGACCAGCTGCCCTGGCTTGTCTGGGGCTCGGTGTTCCAGGGGGCACGACTTTCGATGCTAAACAGGGTAAGCCGGGACACAGCAGGGCGTCGGTCACCCTCTGCTCCCTCCAGCCCCGCTGCCCGGCCTGCCGCCATCTGTTCTTCCTCGCCAGTCTTGGGGGAGACCAGCTTGGGCACTTCTGTGTGGATCGGCTGTGTCTGCCCTGACCAGAGAGCGAAGCTGCGACTGTTCGCAGACCCCTGTGCCCAGACGGAGCCAGCATGAGAGCCGGCTCAGCCGCTGTGTGCTGGGGAAGGGCGAGGGCCTGGCCAGGCTCTTCTCCCATCTGCACCACCTGTGGGCCCTGGGTGCCTCAGGAGGTCTCTCCCACCCAGGGGCCCCAAGCGGCCCCTCCCCAAGTTGGAGGGAGCACAGCCAGCTGGGTACGTGCACAGGCAGGCCCCAGGCTCCAGGGTGGGTAGAGCTGGCGTGGTCTTGCAGCAGGCAGGGTAGTAGGGCTGGGGAGAGCTAAGTGTCACAGCCCTCACCTTCCCAGAAACCCCACCTTCGCCCGAGGGCCATTTCTGGGGCAGGCCTTTGGTCCAGACCTGGGCTTGGGGGCGTCCAGAGTGATGGCACGGACTGCCAAGCCCCACTCCCCTCCCACCCCCGGGAAACAGATGGCCCAAGCCTGGGCGGGCGGCAGAGACGGGTACTGGCATTTGTGTATGTGTGTGGTTTTTTAAAAATCTGACACATTTTTGTCACGTCTTGGTGCATCAGAACAGTAAAGGAGGCGGGAGTGTGAAGAATGTTTTAACTCGCAACTTTGTAACAGTTCCAGTTTCTCCAGGCCTCCTCCCCCTTCCCTAAGCCCCCACAGTGTAGCTTCAAAGCCCATCTGTTCCTGAATTCTTACTCCCTGCCCCCTCACATTCATCCTCCAGGGGCAGTCGGTACGTCCATCCATCCATCCATCCATCCATCCATCCATCCATCCATCCATCCATCCATCCATCCATCCATCCATCCATCCATCCTTCCTTCCATCCATCCATCCATCCATCCATCCATCCATCCATCCATCCATCCATCCATCCATCCATCCATCCATCCATCTCTTCAGTCAAGGGGAGAGGAAATAGCTCAGAACTCCTAGAGGACCTGATAGAGAGGTCTTGGTTCTGCTGCTAGACCTAGCTTGAATGCAGATTGCTGTGTGACCATACACAGTTCCTGACTCTCTGGGCCCCATATCAGAGCTCCTAAGGAGCACTTAGGGATTTCCTGACTCTGATGCTCATTGAAATATTGATTGCTTGGTTGGTTTTTGGTGAGAGGGGTTAGGAGTGGGGAGAATACGTGAGGATCAAGGCAGAGAAGTTTGGGGGGTCACAGCATCAGGGAGAATGGTCCCAAAGTGGTGGGAGGGAGCTGCATTCATGAAGCCAGAGTACGTGGGCCCAACCTTTACTCCTTTTGGACTTGGGTGCCCCTCTTGGCCCTCACTGCACCTAACCCACCCGCCACGCTTCTCTGAAGGGGACCCAGGGCCGGCTGGGGTCTGGGCGGCCGCTCCGGGATAGGGTGCTGGGAGAAGCCCTGCAGCACCAGGCTGCACAGCCCTCCAACGCCATGTCTGCTCGTCTGCCCTGCAGGCCGCAGCAAACGGAGCAGGGTGGGCGCCGGGTCCTGCAAGAATCACTTCCCAGCCACCAGCCCGGCTGTCCCCAAGCCTGCCTGGCACTAGCTTCCATTTCGTTACTCATAGAAATGCCAGCTGGCCTGGAAAACTAGGAGTTTACACAACAGGCTGGTAGAACATGGCCTGGTCCCAAGGAGTAGGTAGGGGTGAGAAGGGGCAGTGCCCCAGGGACGCTCAGCACAAGGGACATACCCCTCCTTTCCTAGCTCTAGAGCAGGGCATCCGGGCAACCTGTGCTGGGACCTGGGCCAGGAGGGCGAGGCACCTGGTGTTCCAGTGCCATGGCCAAGGAGCCAGCCTCTCCACCCTGTCTCTGTCCCCAACAGGGAGCTCCCAAAGGCCATGACAGAGATCAGCAGCAAAGGCAGAGGGAAGGCGGCTGAGGGAGAGGGAGTCGGGACTCCCTCCATTTGACTGGCCCACTCTGTTCTACCTTTAGGAGCCAGAAAAAGGACTGTGCCAGATCACACGAAGCCCTTCTTCATGGCTGAGACAGCTCCTGAGTGTCTCCCCTCTCCCCACCCTATAAGGCTTAGAAATCCACTCCCCTCCCTGCAGGAGGTGGTGTCTCTTATTGGGGGGGGGGGCACGCTCTGGCCAGGGCAGCCAAGGAAACCGACGTTTCTGTCGCCCCTTCTGCACCCCAGACGCCCCTTCTGCACCCCAGACGGCTGGGACCAGCTGAGTCAGCGCTGCACGAATCTTACCATATGGGCCAGGGCGGCTGCGGGGGGCGGAGCCGGTTGCCATGAGAACCCTTGGGCTGGCATTTCCTCTTTTGGGGCGGCTGCACCATACTACGCAGGCAGTGTAGGCTTCAGAATCCCATTTTTCTGTGTTTTTTAGGAAGGGAAAAAGGGCAGGGGAAGGCGGTGGGAAAAGGCAAGGAGGAGGAGAGATGGAGTGAGACAGTGGGAGTCAGCGGGGAATGGCGGCTCTGGGGGCTGTGGAGGGCTGGTTCTCATGAGGACCTCTGTTCCCCAGCCCCCCAGACCGCAGCTCAGCAGGGCCTGGCGTCTCTCTGACCGTGCCAGGCCTGAGGTAAACTGTTTCCTTAAAACACGCACCCCTCTCTTCTGTCTGAGGTTTTAACTTAAAACTTAAACGTGTGGGTTCCTTTTTGGGTTCTGGCTCCTTCCCTTCATCTCTGTTGCTGGAGGGGTGCACAGATCTGTAGCTGGAGTGTACCACAGAGCCCCTTGGGCGTGGTAGCTGGGTAGTGGGACTTCACACGGCAGGGCAGCCAGGAAGGCTGCAGGAAGGCTTTGGGGTACAGGAACTGAACAGGGGCGAGAGGGGGTTGAGGCTTGGGAGGATGTGGGGAGCTAACAGAAGGGACTGCTGCACCCTCCCTCTGGCCCGGGAGTGGGGCTGGAAGTGCTAAGAACACCCACCTTAGGGACAGACTGGGTGACTGGCTCGGTTGCCCAGGCCTCTGGTAAATGAGCCTCCTTAAGCCGCAGCGTCCTGTGAACTGGGGAGATGGGGTTGTAGCCCCCATCTGAGGATTCCCGTGCTGTGCATGGTGCTGAGGGCAGAGCAGATGGCGGCAAGTGGCAGCCGCCACTGGTGTGATCACTGAGGACGTGGCCCATGTTGGCTGGGCCGAGGGAAGGCGGATGTCATCCTGGCCTGGAGGAAGCAGACCCTGAGCATGGGCTGGTGGAGGGCCCCGGCGTGGCGTGTTCTGGGAGGCCAAGTCTTGCAGAGAGCAGCCATCTCTAGGGAGGAAGAGGGGACGGTAGCAAGAAGGCTGCGGCGCAGAGAGGGGCTTGGGCGGGGCACAGGAGCAGCCTGGCCTCTGGCTCAGGGACAGCCTGGGCCACGTGGGCAGCCCTAAGCAGAGCAGCTTCCGCTTCTCTCCCCGGCCCCTCCTCGTGGGTACCTCACCTGTGCGGTCTGGGGCAGGCAGCCTTCCTCCTGGGGGAAGCCTTGCCAGTCCTTCAGGAATGGGGTTCTCCAGCCAGGAGGCCAAAGTGTGACCCTAGCTCCTGAGAACGTCTTGACCTGTGACCCTGGGCAGGCTGTGCTCTCTGGACCCCCCTCTGAGTGGGGTTACAGGTGACTGTCCTTCTCATCCGCCATGGCCAAGCAGACTAGCTTCCTTTAGGGGGAGTTTAGAGAAAACGGGGGGTCTGCTTTGTCCCCGCTGAGCAGGCGGGGCAGGGAGGGCTAGAGAGCAGTTTCACTAGCTTGGGGCGTAACCGGCACGGATAACGGAACCCAAGCAGCACGCCTGTGTGTGAGATCTGTGCGTCTCATTTCACTCTGACGGTACGTGGGGAAGTAGCGTTGTGTGACTAGTGACTCCTCAGAGACTGGGAGGGCGGCGGCTCAGGATGGAGAGTGGTTTGCCCAAGGCCACCCAGAGAGGAGCGGACCAGGAGGAGAACCCGTATCTGCCTAGCTCTGGTCCCTTTCACGACCCCTGCAGCCTCTCTCCTCTGGCCTCTTGCCCCTGTCCCGCATCTCTAGTGGGCTCCTGTTGGGGGGGGGGTGTTGTCCCCACAGAGTGGCAAACAAGCAGAAATGGATGCTGAGCACCAGCCCCACGGACTGGCATCTGACCTCATCTAGCCAAGCCGGGGGGACCACAGAACCCCAGCTCGGGAAGAGTGTGGTCTTGGCTTCAGGTGGATTGCGACTCACTTCCGACTTTGCCACTTACTGTGCTTCCCCCAACGTTATGGAACCTCTCTGAGCCTCCATGTTCTTATCCAGAAAGCAGGGACTGCGGTGGCACGGAGCCAGGCAGACTAGCCAGGGTTTGCTGCAATAACATCACAGCCAACCTCAAACAGCGCGGGATCTAAGCAAACTCAGGGGCATCTCTTGTCCTAGTTGCAGTGGGGTGGGGGCTGTGCCTTGCTGAGACTCACGCCCAGGCCCCCACCTCACATCTGTGCCCACACACTAGGTGGCAGGAAGCAGCCCAGCCCTGGCGGCATGGACGCAGCTTCTTCCTGTGAGTGGCCCAGGAACTTGCACTAATGGTTTGTGGGCTAGAGCGAGTCACGTGGCCACAGCCAACTTCAGAGGACCAGGGAAGAGCAGTTCCTCACCCCAGCCTGAGCGGGGAGAGCTGGGCTCTTGGCAAGCGTGCCTACTGATGCCCATAGGGTGCCGGGAGCACACCGTGCTAAGGGAGTGGGAGCTAGGCACCCAGAAGGGCCCAGCAGATGTCAGCCCCCTCCCACTTCCAACTCCTGGGGGATCTGATCCCCCTTTCCTTTCCTGCCCACCCCCCAGCCCCATCAGATGGGACAGTCCCCACCTGGAGAGTGAAGACACTTGCTTCTGGAACACAGAGGGGTGGTGACATCCCCAGAGGCACACAGGGTGACGGCAGCTGATCCAGGACAAGCAGACAGATGCCCACATTCCCAGCTGCGCTCCCTTCCCCAGCGCCTCCTTTAAGAAACGAGAAGCAGCCGGACCAGTATTACCTTGACTTTATTAAGGGCTTCACCAGGCCCAGATCAAATTTCCCCTCCTGCAATTGAACAAGAAATTCAGTTCCCTGAAGCAGATGTTCTGTTCAGTACCAAGAGGGCCCGGGATGGTCTAGGTGGCCCTTTGGCCAGGCCCACCTCTCGCTCCGCAGCTGCCTTTAGCCTCAGAGATGACGTCCTCCCTGGTGGTAGGCCAGGCTCTGCCCAGATCCAAGATGAGTTAGGAGACGAGGAGAGGCAGCAGTATTACCTGGACCTTACTAAGGGCTTCCTTAATGTGGTGAGCAGCTGAGGTCTGGAGGAAGGGACCGTGGAGAGGGACAATGACCCAGGACGGGACCTGGGTGACCTGGGGTCCCTTTCCCTCTTTGGCCCTCAGTTTTGCCCATTTAAGAGACTGGCCTGGGTTCCTGTCCTCACTTCTGAAGTCAGGGTTCTGACAGCTTCTTTACCAACCAGTATTTTTTCCTCTCCAAAGTGAGGGGCCAGTGAGGGAGAGAGGGCCTATTCCATCCATCTCTCCCTTCCCCTACACAACCTGGACCAGGACCGAGGGCTGGACCCTAACCTCCCCCCTTCCCACCCTGCGCACTCCACAGCAGCTCAGTCAGGAGGAGGCAGACAGGTGACCAGGAAACACCAGGGGACACGTGCTCCAGAGACGCTCACTGTGTACAGGCCAGACAGTTTGATTGCAATTTTCTGCCCTCTCCCCCATGATCTTGCCATGAATGACCCAGGGGTGGAACAATCCAGGAGGACTCTCAGGTGGAGGGGACACTGATTAGAGCTGGATCCTGAGCTACCTGGGTAGGTAGGAGGGGAGCAGGTGCCAGGCAGAGAATAATGGGGACAGTGGTTGAGGGGGGAGTGCCTCAAGTGGGTGCCGTGGGTGACAGTCATCACTTGAAGGAGAAGTTGACATGGGGAAACGTAACTTCCTAGTTCTAGCAACACACACACACACACACACACACAACATGAACCCACATGTTGCTTTCTCAGTAGCAGCTGCAAGCAAGATGTTGGGGTTGTTGGGGAAGACGGAAGAACTGTCAGTGGAGACTTAACAGTGCAGAGCGGGGATGCTGCTAGAAGGCCAGGACTCTGGGAAGAGACCCCCTTGCACTCTGTGAATCAGTAACAGCAACAAGAATAGCAGTAACTCTTCCAGGCACTTTATTGGTAATGAAGCACTTGGTATCCATGTCTTATTCGATCCTCCCAGTGGCCCTGTGAGTATGCTCTGCCTCACTGAGTCCTTGGTTCGCAGAGAAGGCAAATCACTTGGCCAAAGGGTCGGTCCAAGAGGCGTGCTCGGGCCGTCGAATCCAGGTGTCTCGGTGCCCACTTCTCCAGCGTCATGCAGGCTTTCACCGGGGACGTCGGTCCGTCAACAGACCAGGGTTTAGGTATGAATGAGAAACGGGTTCTAGATTCCCACTCTGTGGCTTTCCTTGATTTCTTTAGAGCTTGAGGGGTCTCCCAGGGCCACCGTCACCTGATCTTTAGCTCAGAATCCCCAAAGGCCTGACAAACCCAAAGATTCAAAGACCCCAAGCAGAACCCCAGAGTACTGCAGAACCCCCTTCCCTGGAAACAAGACCGTGGCAAAGCGGCTTGCTTCCTGGGCAAAAGTTAGCCAGCAGCCTGTCTCCAGACCTCTCTCCACTTGCTCAAGTTACTCATCCAGCAAGGACTCTCGAGTGTGTGTTTGTTGTGCATCTGAAGCTGTTCGGAAGCGGGACTTCGAGGGGCACAGGCTCCAGAACCATCCCTCAATCAGTCGGAGCCTGACTTGAAATCCAGCCACCTGGGTGCAGGTTTACTTTCTGGGTAAAACCGGCTTTTTATCCATCACAACTTGATTCAAATGTGGGCTTTCGTCACTCGGCCTTCAGAAGGAACTGTTTCGAGGCTAGGGTGACCACGGGCTCTGGACAATTTCGGTTCGGTGGACCACCTTGGCCGGTGACACGCTCATTTGCATTTTTAGGTTGATTTGGTTTCTCTCACAGCGCAGCATTTTCGATACCAGCCTGCAAATTGTAGAGAGGTGTCAGCTGCCTCCTCAGAGCGTCTGTGGAGCTTTCTGAACACTGTTCATTCAGTTGTCTGTCATTCATTCATTTGTTCAAGGGGATGTTTCTTGAGTGTCAGGCACTGGGGATACACAGTGTAAGAGGCGGCAACTCCCAGCTACCTGGGAGGACTCCGACAGCCCCCGTGCTGTTTCCATCAACAGCGGCCTCTATGCGCGTACCCAGATGCGAGACTCTTCCAGAGCCACTTTCGTGCGTCAGGATTTCCCTTCTCTGCAGTCTTCTCCCTGGCCTTGCTGCTGAAGCCACCACTGAGGTCAGATTCACGATAGAGTCGGTCTATAAAGTACCCGCTTGCCCTCCATCAGGACAGGCTCTGGGGCAGCTTGGGAGCGCCACCAGCTTCCATCCCCTGGGGGACACTGGGTGTCACTGCCACACCCAGACCACCACCCACTCACCCCACCTCCTTCTGCAGCTGGCCTTTGGCTGCTTCCCACAACCCTCCGGCCCTGTCTCCCTCCGTGTCTGTCCTCAGGCCTGTCCACCTGCAGAACCAGCTCCTGGCCTGGCCCCTCCACGAGAAGACGCCAGTCTGTCCTCTTCCTAACCTCCTGTGGCTTCTAGAATAGACCCCAGCCAAGGGTCCTGCCTGGCCTGGACCCCGCCAGTCTTCTGGGCTCTTCTGAGCTGGCCCACCCCGCTTAGCCCAGAGAGACCTGCAGGGTCCAGGCTGCCCCCTACCAGACGCCCAGGGTTGCTATGGTGACTGTCTGCCTGTCTTCTCTGTGTAGAAAAAAAAATCGAAAAATAGTAGCAAAGACTGTTTTATTCTGTGTCCTACCTGGGAGCCGTTTAAGCCTCCCCACTTCTTTTGACACGTAATAATTTTTTGCTGCTTTTAGATGATCCTGAAATCTCACTTCCTCTTCTTCCCCCTCATTTCAAATCTCTGTGCGGAGTCTCTGAGAGCCTCGGGTCTTAAAAACATATCCTCGCACATGCGTGCACTCAGCGCACGTGCTCACACGCCACGGATCCAGCCCAGTGGCCTCCCCGGAGCGTCTCATTCAGCAGAAAAGCCCCAGGGGCTGGGACTTCTCCACCTGGCGTTGCACAGCCCTTTACAGTTTGCAAAACCTATTCATCTTGGATCGCAGGTGGGCACCACGTGGGTGGTCTCATTACTCCTCTCTTTGGTCATGTGAGAAGACTCAGGCCTGGGATTTCAAGTGCACTGACCGGTGGAATTGGGCTTCCTGACACTCTAGTTCTGGTTCTGTAGCCGACGCCCCGGGAGGATGGAGTTGGGTGTGGAAAGATCCCCACGTCCGCATCCTTACTTCGCCCCTGGCAGGGCATCGCTGGCCTGGTGGTGAGCAGTGCTGGCAGCTTCGGAACTCAGGGAGGCAGCCCCTGGAAGGTCAGCCTGGCATGGGGTCCAGCCCACCACTCTGGGTTCCCAGAGCCCCGCATAGCCCACTGGGCTCCCTCGGTTTCTGTCTTCCAGCTAGAGGCTTTCCTGGCCCCCTCTACGTCCTAGCTGCCAGGCTCTCTAACCTGCCCTCTGCCTAGGTAGCCACCGTGACTGGCCCCTGCTGCTCTTTGCACCCTTCCCCCCTCCGAAAGCCTGCTCTCCTTCCCACAGGGCACCCCTGGCTCTTTGTTCTCCTCGTGCCCAGGTGAGGCCAATCCACTTTCTCCACTGCGACTCCCCTCTTTGAGGGTCAGCCTCACATCGCAGCTGCGTGTGGGCGTCACACAGCTTTGCATGGCACACGCTGCCATGGCCCTCATGTGAGCACTTCCATCAGTGACACATCCGTAATGTCCTCTGTCATACCAAAGAACAGCCATCTGCATGGAGCACAGGCCATCTGCATGGAACACAGGCCATCTGCATGGAGCACAGGCCATCTGCATGGAGCACAGGCCATCTGCATGGAGCACAGGCCATCTGCATGGAGCACAGGCCATCTGCATGGAGCACAGG
>JAGFMF010011739.1:669407-700216 GCA_019455555.1 Galemys pyrenaicus | reverse complement strand
CATCTGCATGGAGCACAGGCCATCTGCATGGAGCACAGGCCATCTGCATGGAGCACAGGCCATCTGCATGGAGCACAGGCCATCTGCATGGAGCACAGGCCATCTGCGTGGAGCACAGGCCATCTGCATGGAGCATAGGCCATCTGCATGGAGCACAGGCCTGCCGTGTTTGCCTACAGTTCACGCCCATTTATACAGGCCACGCGTTAACCTAAAACATTCAGTGCGCTTGAACCTTTGCCTGGACGGCTCTGGGTCTGCACACTGCAGACTGTTGTCCTCCCTTCCTTCGGTGAGGGTCCAGATGAGCGTCCTGAGCTTGCAGGACTAGAGTGCACTCCTTGGATGTGTCTTGAGGTGCTTCCCGAAATTTGGAGTTGGGGTTCCACAGATCAGAACCCGCTGTGACGCATGTAAAACTGTGAGCCTCCAGTTGCACGGGGTGTGCCAGGTTTGCAGGACCTGGGGGCCACTAGGGTGTGTCGCGGCAGCTTTGAGTCCCAGGCCTGAGCCCTGCGGCTCCCTCTGGGGACCCTCTGGCATCAGGGTATAGCAGGATGGCTCTCAGAGGAGCAGGGCCTGCCAAGGTCCCCAGTCCTGGGGTGCAATGGGGTGAGTGAGGGATGGCCTTGGGAAGGGGGTATGGATGGCTCAGCATGGTCCAGGGTGGGGGTCCCAGTTGACCCTTTCTTAGAGACTGAGCCAGCCCTGGTTTTGACCTGAGGAATCAGCATCAAGCTGGGTCTCCCTGTGATGAGAACTGCTTCCCTTGGCAGCGGCAATCACTGTGGAGTAGAGCCCAGCACTGGAGTAAGAATGCAGACAAGCGTAGGTTCAGATCTTCATCCCACTTTCTAATACTCTGGGTGGCTGGGGAGGGTGCAGCCGGCAGAGTGGCCATGTGCATGGTTATAGAGTGGACATTCCAGCTCTCCTGGGACAGCTGTATGACCTGGGCTAGTGATTTTTCTTCTTTGAGCCTCAGTCTCTCCTCTGTAGAACAGTAATGTTCTACAGGACAGTAATGCACCTGCCCCGTCGACTTGCTTGCACATAAACCACCTGCTGTAGTGGCCAGCAGCAATGTCCATTAAGTGCTGGCCCTATGGCTGGTGTTAACACTGCCACTCTTACTGTGCTCTTACTGTGAACTTGGTGCTCAGTCTTCTCATCTGTAAAATGGGGTTGTGATGACACCGAGGGCCCCAGCTGCCTACCTGATACCAAAGTCCCCCCACTCACCACCCCTATGCCCCAGGTGTGTTCCACGGCCCTGTTTTTAATAGATACCTCAGAACAGATAGCCCACAGGCAGGGAGGAAAGGAACTACGCATCTGTCCATCATTTAGCAATGGTGGCATCAGTTTTCATAGAGAAGGGGAATCTGCAAAGTAGTCAAAAAAATATTTCCTCTGTGACTCCAGCAGCCCAGCTGTTCTCTTTCAAAAAAAAGTGCTGAGAGCTAAAAATAAAATAAAGGAACAATGATAGAAAGACACAAGGAAAGAAGGGAGGGAGGGGAGAGAGGGAAGGGCAGCGTGGGCAGGGAAGAGAAGTGCGTGGGGCACTGCGGCTGAGTGGACGGAGGTTTTGCTGGGGCCTGTCCTGGCTGCTGGGAACAGCATTCTGCCAGGCTGTCCTTGCTTTGGCTCCTGCTCCGAGCCGCCAGCTGCCTGTGGGCCCAGCAGACCTGGGTTTGGAGGCAACACTGATAGAAGAGCTGTTGGAAACGCCGGGATTGAATTTGTGGGTACCCCTACTCAACCCTGGAGAGGCCCCTGACTTTTCAAACAGTGGTGTCTAAGCAGCGAGTCCAACACTGGTCTCGGGACTGGGGAGGCACAACTTGGGGAGAAATTTGCTTGGCCTTTGAGCCCACAATGGCAATCGTGGCCAATCTGTGGCCTGCGCAGGCTCACTCTGCCACGTCTGCACCTTCATGGCCACTGTCCTTCCTCTTAGAATGTCCGCCCTGCTTTCAGGGTCCTCCCAATCCCACAAGGCTGCTTCCTTCGGGGAGCCCCCCAAGTTCTCTCCACCAGTCGTTCTCTCCTCCCCTCCTACTCTCGTGAGCTGGGCCTGCCTCCCTGGCAGCCACACCGAGATCCTTCTCTGCTCTGGCTTCCTACTGTTTCCTGGCAGGGGGCCCAAAGGCCCAGGGCTGAGGCCGTAGCGAGCCTCCAGGGGCTTGGGTCCCAGCAGGCCAGCCCATCTATCTCAGATTCCCACCAAGGAGGTCACTAGGGATACTGCCCCGCACCCCGACTTCAGTGTCTGCCTGTAAAATCGCCAGTTCTAAGCCCTCCACAACCCCCCCCCCCCACCGCCCACACACACAGGCCCAGCCAACCTGGAGCCTCCTATGGGCACCCTTAGCTGCAGGGATGAGGGGTGCCAGCCCCAGCCTGCCATGGACTTCACTAGGACCCCAGGCAAGTTACCGCGCCTCTGTTTCCTCTCCTGTAAAATGGGGGTGCTATAGAGCCTTCCCCAAAGGGCATGTAAAAGTGAAACAAGTTGATGTCTAGCTGTAAGTGGGCCCTGGTTCCTGGCGTGGGGTAGATGTCAGTATGGTTAGGCGCTTTACTTTTCTCCAGGGTCTGTGTGGGGCCTGCCTCCTGCTGGACCCATTTAGAGGAGCACCCAGCGCCGTTGCTTGTTCCCATAAGCCCCTGCCCTTGCTGGGAGCCCTGGATATGGAGAAATGTGATGGGGTTTGGCCGTGGGCACAGAGATGGCAGAGCCACCGGGCGGACTCAGTGTGGGGAGATGCTGGCCAGGGGCCGCCCTCTGCTTGACCCGAACATGGTTTACACTCTGCCATGTTTACCCAGGAGAGTGGGCGGGCTGGCCTCCGCCAGGCCCACCTGGAAGTGGAGAGGCCCCAGCTTCCTGCCCATGCTCCACCCGCTCATCGATTTGTGACCTGTATCGAGGCCTCAGCAAGGGGGAAGAGCTCCATTGGCGTGAGCTACGTCTGGTGTCCTCACCACTCTTCCTTCCCCTTCCTGTTCCCACGCAGCGGTCTTGGTTGCCATGACAGCCAGGAAGCAGGTCCCGATGGGGTGAAGCCACGCGTGCCCAAGTATGCCCAGGTGGACGGGGCTTGGTGCACACCCCAGGTCCTCCTGCAAGTGGCCTGGGGGGCTCGGGCTGGGCTATGTGCTCCTCCCTCACAGACCTGGCCCTCCTGGGTCCTCTGACCCCCGCTAGTGTGCGGGCTTCACTGGAGCACTGTGGCTTTACTGCGCGGGCTGGCAGCCTCTGCCCCCGCCCCGCACTGGACACCCTCATGCTGGACACGGATCATGCTGGACACCCTCACACACGCCTCACTTCACCGGCCTGGTCCGCGGGCAGGCAGGACAGGCAGATCCGTCGCAGTGTGGGAGGGGAGCTGAGGCCTGCTCGTGCGCTTGTCCCTCTGACCCACCCAGTGGCTCTCGGATGCAGGTGTCTGATGCGCCTCGGGATCTTTCTTTTTTAAGATTTTTTTACGCATACAAGAGCTGGGGTACAGACCAGAGGCGCGGTAGGTGAGAGGATTCACCAGAGGCAGAGCAGGGAACAGAGCAGGCGGATCTACTGGAACACACTGCTGAGGGAGCAGCGGGCGAGGCAGGCGAGGTCTGCTGCGCCCTGTGGGTCCCTCCCTGGCCGGGGATCGAACTCGCGCTGCAGTGGCTGTGGATGCTTCACAGTGCGGTGCCTACCCCACTGCGCCACCGGGGAGGCCCCGACTCGGGCTCTTACCTTCCCCGGTGGCCTCCTCTTCCACACCTGAGAAGGCCGGCTGATGTCCGCTACCGGGACGGTTAGCAGCAAGGTGCTGAGGCTGGCGTCTCTCCATCCTTCAGTTCCCAGGGCTGCTGCTGGCTGAGGAAGGACTGCCGGCCTTTGCAAGGTGGGTCTGAAGCCGGCTCTGGGGAGGGGCGTGGGAGAGGGCAGGCAGTCAGCTGGTGCACGTGTGCAGGGATGTGACTGGGGCTGTCGAGGAGGCAGCCCGTGTCTGTGCATCAGGGACCAGCCCCCCGGAGCTGGGGTGGGGGGGCACGTAGTTCTGAATTTGCTCAAGATGCATCCCACACTTCAGACATTAGCTGGCTTTTATCTTTAGCCATGAAATGTGCCAGACCCCTCCCCCAACTCCGGCATGTTCACTAAATGTGCGCCTGCCCCTGCCAAGTTCAAGAGTGAGGAGAGCGCGGCACTGGTGGAGTGAGTGGTGACAGGTCCCCCTGCCTACCACTTGGGTGACTGCAGAGTGAAAAGGAGCGGGCCCTCCATCACTCCCGTAGTGCAGCCTGGGGATGCACCCTGGCCCCGCTCCCTGGGGGCTGGTATATTGCGTTTTGCAGGTTGGCCGTCCAGAGCTCCCCTTCTCAGACCCCTCAGTCCCCTGATTTGGGGAATGGGGTGGGGGGGTCTTCTCCACTCTGCTCTCTGAGGGAGGACATGGAAGTTCCAGGGGGTGGGGAAGGAGTGTCTGGGTGTGCAGAAGGAGGTCTACAAGTCTGTGAGTCACTGCGAAATTTCCCAGGGCACGCAGGCCTCTCTCCCCACCTACCTGATGAGCCGCCCTGACAGAGCAGGTATTTATGGCTGGTTTTCACGCCCCAGCAGGTTTTGTGAACACACTGCATCTGAGCGTATGGGCCCGTGCTTTGGTTTGAGAGTGTGGGTGCCCTGCCGGTGTCTGGGACCTTCCAGAACTTTCTACCTGAGGCTGCCAGCTCAAGGCACGTCATTTACCCCATGGAGAGGAATCCACCAGGGGTCTTCCGGCCACCCCCAACCTCTGTGACCATCGCTCGGGCCATAGCGGCCTGCAGGTTCTGGCATCGCCCAGGCAAGTCCCTCACGTCCTTCTGCTTGAATTGCTAGAGGGACTGAGGAGCCAGTCTGTCTGTCAGCCTACTCTGACCCAATTCTTCTCACTAGCGTACTCTGACCCAGCCCTGCTTGGTGCAGGGGTGCAGGGCTGGGCCTCTCGCCCTCTTTGTGTTATTTCCACTTCCATCAGTGCCAGCCACATTTCCTAGGAACAGAGATGCTACCAGCAGGTGGGGGCCCTGGAGAAGCAGGTAGATGCTAAGGTCTGCCTTGGAACCCCTGGAACCAGGGGACCCCCCTCACCCATCTGCCTTCAGGCTCTGATAGGTCATATTACAGGGGTTGGGCTTCTAGAGCAACGTGGATGGAGAGGGCATAGAGAGAGAGGACACAGGCCAGATACCCCCACATGGCTGCTTCCTACCCACTCTCCCTCACCCCACACACAGCTGGAGGCCTGACTGGAGCTCGGGTTTTCTGTCTGTAGCCCGATGGGCCTTGGGGAATGAGAGAGATGCGGAAGTCCTGCTCAGGACACCAAAGGCCACACACAACAGAGACCACACCTCACACGTGACGGTGTGAGGTCTACAGCACAGCACAGTCACAGCAACAGCAGGTGGAAGACTTGATGCGCACGCACAACCAGACTTGAGACCCCGAAGCTTGCCCTACAGGGGAGGACCATGTACAGGCCCTCCCTGTTCCTGGGGCGTTGTGTGTCCTCATTTATCCTCATGGCTCTTTGGAGCAGGGCGGGGACATACCCAGGTGCTCTGCACAGAGGGCCCATATTCCAGAAGGTTCTCCTGCTTATCACATTTACCTGTTTGCAGGCAGAACATCCTGTGGCCCGTTCTGATACTGAGGGTGCCAGGTGGGAGGACAGAAGCTGGGGGCGGCAGCAGGCATCAGGAGGGCTCTACCCCTGCTCCCTGCACCACTGGTTTGCTGCCTCTGGGCGAGTGAGGGCTCTTCTCTGGGTATAAACCTGTAACCACGGCCCTGGGGAGCACTTCTGGTGCTGCCCTGTGCCCGACCCCTGCTGTGACCAGGGCTTGGCACACCTGGGAGTGGCAGGAAGGGAACCGGAGCAGTCCTGCAGAGATCCTGGGCCCTTGGCTCCTGGACCTCCCCCCTGCGCACCTGCCTCTGCATGGCTCCCCCAGCCTCTGGCGCCCACGTGTAGCCTGACTGCTGCCGAGCCCGTAGCGTCTGGGCGAGATAAGGGAGCTAAGTTGCCTCAGCTCCTCTTCTCCCCACCACTGTCCTCCTGCACAGCCTCTCTCACCCCCCCCCCCGGCCTTCCTGCCCCCCCATTCCTCTCAGCTCCCAGCATTATCCAGGGTGCCCAGCTGAGTCCACCTATCACCTGCCCTGGGGCTGGCTGGCTTTCTCTGCCCCAGCCCTCTGCAAGCACAGCCAGGGAGAGAGATGGAGACAGAGGCAGGACCATGAGGGGTCAGGAGGGGCTAATGCTGATCCCGGGGGGCTACAGGCGAGCTGACCAGCCCCAAGAGTGCTCCCAGTTCTCCGCAGGAGCTGGTGGCCACACCGCTGACCTTCTGTGCGCAAACTCTTCAGCTGGCTGAGGCTTGTTCCCGCTCCCTGCGTGGGACCTACGTGAGCCCTGGCCGAAGATGTCCCCTTGGTAGGTAAAGAGTAGGGGCGAGGGGCCGACGTGAGCACCCCCAAGAAATGGTCCCTCCAAGATGACTCCTTCCCTCTGATCACACCGCCTGGCCCCAGCGGCCCCCGCCTCAATGGGCAGTGATGGACAGGCAGGCACCAGCACTCAGCGCTCCCCTGCAGGAGACCCCTGGGAGTGTCCCAGTGCGGTGACCGTCGTCGCAACACTCCTTAGACCGTCCCGGATGGGGAGAGAGCGGTGGCCTGAGGCCGGCCGCTGGGGAGGGCGGGAGGCCCAGGTGCTGGCTTGCTTCTTGGTCTTGCTCAGTCATGGTGCTCTCTACATCTGCAAATCTCTCCAGCAGTCTGCAAAACACAGCAGGATCCACCAGGACTACATAAGATAAGGGGTGCAGAGAGGACCCCTGGAGGAGAGCCTCAGCCTGAAATGCAGCTGATAAGAACTTTTAGGGTGCCCTTTCCCCGGGGGGGATCCCCTTACAGAACGAATGTCCGGGCAGTTTCAGGACTAGGAAAGGAGCCTGTGTGCTGCCCAGGATGAGGTGGCAGGCCCAGCTCTGCCCGCCGTGACCATAGGCAGCGTAGAGGGTGATGGGTCACCTCCTGGGACCAGGCCGGGGGCAGGGCTGCCTTCCGAGGCCCACATGGCCGCCAATGGGCCTGTGTGGCCCTTGGCAGAACAGAGCCCACTAGGGGCACCCAAGTGACCAGTCTGCTGGTCACTCCCCCAGTCAAGCTGTCTGCTCCCCCTACGGCAAGGGGCATCTCAGAGGCCCAGGCACCTGGCTGGGGAGAATAGGTTCTCGCGCCTCAGCGCTGAGGAGCCAAATGCCTGCCTTCCTTAGCCATCCCTCGCCCCACCTGCTCCCTGGGGAGCTCCTGAGGGTGAGGGGCCTGTGTGTGGTGAAGCCTTGGGTGGGCCAAGCTCTGGCAACTGGACACCTTCCCCCCTCAGCTGCCTCCCCCTTCCTACTAATGTCCTTAATGGACCGTAAACAGAGCCCAGCCCAGGGAAGCCTCATTAGACTTGATCTAATTAGGAGCCCCTGTGAGATTGTGGGTGGGTGAAGGAGGTGGAGGCAGTACCCCATGCACGAGAGCCTCTTGTGCACCAGGAACATCAGATGCAATGCCATAGGAACCCCCGAGGTCCTTATCCTCCAAGGTAGACGTGACTACCCCCAGGTAGCACAAGCGTCAAGCAGCTCAGAGAGGGTGTGTGGTTTGCCCAAAGTCACACAGCCAGCAAGTGACTTTGCTGGGGGCTACCCTGTGTGTTTCTCCCTCTAGCTTCTGGATTGTGCCAGTACCCCAGCTGGCCTAGCTCATCAGACTGGGCAGGTCTCTGCTTGCACACCCCGCTGCAGGGCAGCTCACGGTCCCTTCTCACTCTGTGCCTCTGAACCTTTCCGTCCCAGCATCACCACCAGAATCACACGGGTCATGTTGGGGTGATGCGGGACTATGGCAGCCGCCTCTCAGCCTTTCTCCAAACCCACCCCTCATCCATCTCCCACTGCAGCCAGGGAGGGTGTGGGGGAGCCCTGCAGTACAGGCAAAAGCCGCCCCTTCGTTAGTCTTAGCTAACAAGCTGTTTATGGGCGCGACATGACACCTGCTTTCTTTATAACTTCAGTAATTTATGGGCGTATTAGTGGCCAGGCGGCTGCCCTGGGTCCCAGCCAGACGGGACTGGGCGACGCAGCCCAGTGCCTCTGCCCATACTCACTCTCCCACAGCAGTTATTAAGGAGCGTCCTTTTTGCACGTGATTACATGTGCCGTTAGGGTTCCAACTCCCCTGCTCTTAATTCCTCTGGACAGGGCCTGGCCTGCCCGACAGGGCTGAACTGGCCTGGGGACTCAGGTGAGGGCCAGACACTACCCACGAGGGGGAGGGTGGCAGCCTCGCTGCTCTCAACTCACTCCGCCCGCCTGCTTGGGGCCGCCCCACCACCCGAGGCCCGGCTCTGCATCTGCGGCTGTCCCTTCTGGTGGCACCCACCCCCTTCCACCCACGGGTTGACTCCTACTCAGCCTTCGGGGTGGTTCAGCCATCAGCACGCGGTCACCCTCCTGGCTCCCCGGCGCCTGCTGAGTGTGTGACACGCTTCCTCACCTCGGCCTGGACAGCTGCAGTGTCCTGCACGTTGGGCCAGCAGTTCTTAGGGGACACAGAAAAAGCGGTAGCAGATGCTTATTGAGTGAATGAGTGAATGAATCAATGGCTGGATGGACGAGGTCTCTCCTGCCTCCTCGCCTCAGTAAGTGCCCCGAAGCGCCTGCCCTTCCCCCAGGGGGCCTGCTCTGAGTGCTCCTGTCCCAGGTCTCCCCACCTCCCAGTTCCTCCAGACACTCGGGCTGGGCTGGGCTGGGCTGAGCCCCCAGGAAGGCAGCAGGGCCTGGGTCCTCCGTCTGTGCCCCAGCCCTGGCAGAGAGCAGGTCAGGACAGCTAGAGGATGGATCCTGCAATCTCAGCTCTGCTGTGTGACCCAGGGGCATTGCTTATCCGCCCTGATCCTCGTTTTCATTGGCTGTATGGGGATAATAATAGTTCCTTCTGTACTGGCTTGTGGTGAGACTTATGTGAGATCGTTTGTAAGAGTACCTAATATGGGACCGAGCATGTCACAGGCGCTCATGTGATATGCCTTAGCCTCAGCCATTGTCTGTCTGTGAATTGAGTCAATGTGAATTGAACCGACCTGAATTGTGTTGAATTGAATCATCTTATTCACACAGTCTCTCGTCTACACCTCCTTGTTTTTAATCTACCTGCTGCGTAGCTGTCCCCAGACGTGGCTCATGGTGAGCGCGCTCTGCAGACATTTGAAATTGATTAACCAAGATTTTCCCAGTGTCTCAATCCACACCTATAAAGGGGGAGGGAGGAAGAATTCGCCGTGCTACGGAAGAATAGACTGAGGCGAAAGAGGTAATGCAGCCTCCCCCAGGTTAGTGGCAGAGTGAACAACTATGCCCTGGCCTTCCGCCGGCCTTGAAAGTCCAGGAATATCTCCCTGGAGAAGCTTGCCTCAGCTTCCTTATCTGGAAGAGGTAATAATAGAGTGGACCCAATGGGCTATTGAAAGGAGTAAATGGGTGACTTAAAACTACTGTGCCGCTCTTGGGGAGCACTTGGAATACAGGGCTCAGGATAGATCTGACTACACCAGCTCTTCTTCCTCTCTCCCCAGAGGTAATACTTCCCTGGAATTGGTGCTGCTCATTCATGCGTGTTTTCCCATATATGTAGATGTTCATATACAGTTGTTTTTTTATACAGTTTATAGGGAATGGGGCTTGTTCTTAAACTTTGTATGAATGTTACCATCTTGTATATAACCTTGTTTTTCCCTCAATATTGTGTTTCTGACTTCAACCATGCTGGTGTTGTGGCCACAGTGTGTCCTGTTCAGTACTGCGTAGTGTTCCTATGCACATGTTCTGTCCAGGCCCCCTCTAGCGGATGGGAAGTCAGGCATTTCCAGTTCTCCTCTGTTACAATGAACATTCCTGTACTTGTCTTCTGTGACTCTGTATTCTAGAGTATGTACCCGGGAGGGAGCTGCTGGGTTCTAGAGCATGCATCATTTCCATCTAGTAGATCCCCACCGTGTTCTGTGCCATTCCTCCTCCTGACCAGCAGCAGGTGCCTGCCTGATTTAACTTAATTCTGCAGCCATGTTGGGAGAAAGGGGTTTTTATACCCACTTTACAGATGGAGTATGTATTCATTATCCTTCTGTTGCATGACATCACCCCCAAACTTAGTGGCTTAAACAACAAATACTACCTTGTATTTCTGTGAGTCAGGGATCCAGGGGAGGCATATCTGGGTTCTTGTGGTTCGGGGGCTTTTTTTTTTTAGAGCGATTTTATTTATTTATGCATACAAGAGCTGGGGTACAGGCCAGAGGTGCGGGGAATGAGAGGATCCACCAGAGACAGAGCAGGGAGCAGAACAGGCAGATTGACTAAAATACACTGGTGAGGGGGGCAGTGGGAGAGGCAGGAGAGGTCTGCTGCACCATGTGGGTCCCGTCCCTGGCCAGGGATCGAACTTGTGCTGCAGTGGCTGCGGAAGCCCCACAGTGTGGCGCTCAACCCCTTGCGCCACCAGGAAGGCCCCGTTCAGGGGCTTTTAAGGCTGTAGTCAAGGTGTCAGCCAGAGCGTCAGGCTTCTCAAGGCAGGACTTGGGGAGGATCTGCCCCCTAGCTTGCTGCTTTAGCGCTCGCTGGTCTCAGCCTCAGCCTTGTGGGATGTTGTTGTTGGCTCTTTCCCATGCAGGTTTGTCAACAAGGTGGCTTGAGATGTGGAAAATGTTCCCCTTCATAGCAAATAAGCAAATGCTAGTGGAACAGTTCCTAAGATGGAAGTCACAGAAGTGCTGTTCCACCACTTCTGCCACATCAGTCCCTTCAAGTGGAGAGGGGTACATGAGAGGCCCCAGAAGGCAGGGGGTACCAGGAATCATCCTAGGGATTGCCTTTCACAGGACAGCTGATGCTCAGAGAGGTCAAGTGATTTACCCAGCGTCACACAGCAGTTAGAGAAAGAGCCAGGACTAGAAGTCAAAGCTCCAGAGCTCCAAGCCGCCACACTGCCTGTGGCTGAAGTTAATAGCAGGTTCTGACTTAAGTTAATAAACAAGACTCCTGCACAACAGAACTCAAGACAAGTGTTTAATGAATGGATTTGCTAATAGTGCTGCCTGTTTGCACACATTAGCTCAAGTTTCCCTGACATGATCTGTGGGGACAGCCCAACCCAGACTCTTGGGAGAAGGCTGCTCTGCTGTGCCCCAAGCCCAGATCCCCAAAGAGCCAGGGACTGGTCCTTTATGCTAGCTGCTTTTTGTATTTGGCTTCTTTGTTTTGGCTTGCAATTTAATCGTGTGTGTGTGTGTTAAATGGAGAATACAGGTCCCTGTGTTTGAAGGAGAGCTAATCTGAGGTCAGGGACATCAGGGCTTCCCCTGGAGGGGCCTTGGGGCTGGTAAGCCCCTTCACTGACTGCCCCAGACAGATCTCCTCCTCCTCCTTTGCAGTCCTGTGTCTGTAGCGACACCGGGCCAGCCGGGTCAGGCCAGGTGGCCAGGCCATGAGAGCCAGCCCCAGGACCCCGTCTTTCCTCCAGGGCTTCTGCCTTCGATCCTTCAAGGGCCTTTTGATAGCCCCCTCCCCGCAGTTCTCAGTGCACTTCCACATAGCGGAGGCTGCAGCCGCAGTGCTTCTAGAGAAGCGAAGGTGACCAGGGCGAGAACATTCGCAGAGGGCATGGGTGATTGAGGCTGCGATGGAGGGAAGTGAGAGGCGAGAATTCAAGAGCTTCTCCCTATGCCTGGCCCTCTCTCTCGAGGAGCCCATAGTCCTTTCTGATTAATGGGGGCTAGTTGAGTCTCAGACCCTGAGAATCAGGGCTGTGGGCTGGCTATGGAAATTGGAGACACAGGTCAGTCCTGCCTTCAGAGCGCTCCTGATTCTCAGAGGATGGTGAAATTGGTCCAGTGGGAAAGAGGCTGCAGGGTCAGGAGGCAGAGAGCAGCCATAAGTATAGCCACCATTCAAGTAGGACACCTGTCAAGTACCTACTGAGTGCAGCCTGGCCTCAGCTACTGGATATGCATGAAGCCATGAGCTCTTCACACTGACCTTGTGAAGTGGACTCTGCTAATGGCCCCATCTCAAAGAGGAGGAGACTGAGATAAGAAAGTCACCCAGAGGCAGAGGCCCAGAGGTGTTCACAGTGTGCTCATGGAAGGAAGGGCCACACGGGACCCTGAGCTGCAAAGGTTGGTGAGGAAAGGTCGGTGAGAAAGCCGCTGATGACCAGACAAGCCTGGGGGGTGGGGGGCTGCCGGGGAAGATGCCCCTCAGGAGGTGAGGGTGCGCTTTCCCCAGCCCTGCCCTGGCCTCAGCCTACCCCCACGCGGGAGCCCTCATGCCCTCTGGCTGCCTCCTTACTGGTGGGCCAGTGCATGTCCCCTGCCGCCTAGCACCGGTGCACCCCCTTCCCTGATGCCCCCACGCACGACTTGGGGGACCAGGAGCTGAGGCACAGCTGGGCCAGGGACCTTGAGTAAGTCCTTTGTCCTTGCAGGTGCCTCAGCCCACCCGCTGTTACAGGCGAAGGTGGGCCCCCCAGCTGTCAGGGTCCCTAAGTTCCTGCCGGTTCTTGGCAGGGGGAGAATTACGAGGGAGGAACAGGAAGGCCCTAACCCTGGTCATAGCTCCAGGCCCACCTCCTAGAGGGGACTTCCCTGTCAGCCCCTCAGATGTCCCCATCCCTCAACCCCTCCACAGCAGCACCAGCTGGGGCTCCGACCTATGGATTTCCTGTCACTTCCTGATCCACTTCACTCCAGCTTGAGTTTGTAGGACTTCATTATACCAGTGGCCTCAGCAACCCGCATGCGGGGCTGTGAGAGCCGCGGGTGAGTGTGGGGCTTCTGCCGCCTCTCCGGGAGGGGAGGGCCCCAGCTTCTGGACAGCAGTCTTTTAGGGATGCAGGCCCAGTGGGGTCAGAGTCCTGAATTTAGAACCGCCGCCCCCACTCCAGGCCAAATCCTTATTATTGCATAGTTGGGGTAATTTCACCCAGGGAGGGGGTTGACCCAGCCAAGGTCATATAGCCCGTGAACAAGAGAGTTCAGAGTCAAATTGGTGGCCCAAAGCAGGCTGTGGAGTCCATCTGCTCCGCAGGGACCTGCAGCTGGACACAGGCCGCACCCCATTCTCCCACAGTGGCTCCGTGCCCAGCGCCACTTACCCAGCCCCCCACCGCCTCCCAGCTCCTGGTCTCCGTTTTTCTTGCTAACTAGAGGTCTCCGCAATGACTCCACTGTCCCAGCCGTTTTAGAGCTGTCATTAATTTCAAGTGCCTTCAGAAATAATCATCATCGTAAAACCCCATTGCTGCTGGCCGCGAGCGGGCACAACCAGCACAGACAGGCATGGAGGCAGGCCCGCGTGCCACCTATTTCTTCTGGAGTCCCTGGGGAGCCGGCCCTGCCTCCTGCGTCCTTGGCCTCCCAGAGTGGGGGGAGCAGAGCAGCATTCTGACATCAGACACATGCAGCTTTGGAGCCCCTCCTCTTCCACAAAGCCAGCCCTCCCAGAGCCCCCGTTTTCCCCTCTGTGCAGCGGGGACAGCGATGCTGATCTTGCAGGGAGCCGGAGCACATGAAGTGTAGCCCAGAGCTCGAGCGATGAGCGTGGCCTGTCCCTCCCTCTGCCTTGCCGGGGACACCGGCTACAGCAGGCTGGCGCTCTCTCCGTCCAGCCACCAGCTCCTGCTTTCTAGGGCTCGCTGGGCTCTCCCGCCAACACAGGCTCCTCTTGTGCCCACAGTGAGCACGCGGTCTCGCGCCTGCTCTCCTGGCCTGAGGACAGAGAGGGGGGCGCCGGGCCAACCTCTAGGGCCTCTTCAGTCTGGGAAGGGGAGACAGGCACCCAAGAGACTGAGTTTGGTCTTGAGTAGTGGAAGGGCACGCTGAGCAGAAGCAGCAAGGGCAGAGGGGGGAGGAGGCACAGTCTCCAGGGGCTTCGGGATGCCACCCCCTGGCTGTACCAGTGACTGCAGTGACCAGTGACGTCTGGGATGTGCCATCCCCACGCCCCAGAGCCCTGAGGGGGCGCCGACGAGGACCACCCCACCAGACAGAAGCTGGGAGAGGCCTGTTCGCAGCTCCTGCTGTCACTGGGTACCAGGGACGGTCCCCTCTTTACGGGATCTCTAGGGGATAAGACCAGGGTCTTGCACGCTCTCCGGGCTCAGGCTAGACCCTCAAAAAGGCCTTTTCCCCAAAGACCCCCCCCCCCCATTATTTCCATTGCTGAATTAAGTCAGCCGGCTGGAAAGCCTCATTTCTGGCGAACAGGATACCACCCACAGGGGGAACTGAGACTGGCAGGCCCTCCTAGTCACAGCGCTGGTCATCCCAGCCGCCTCAGGACTCACAGGGAAACTGCCCCGGGAGACCCCATCCCAGACTCCCCCTTCCTCAGCCAGGATGGGCGGCTGGGGCCTCGGGCTCGCCCCCATTTCTCCGCCTGGATCAATGAGGCAGGGAGCAGGTGAGTCGGGGGCGGAGATGTGGCGTGGCCGCCGAGCCTGCGTCAGTCGCCGCTCCAGGAATAGCCCCCGCCCCCGCCGCCGCCCCCCAGCGGGTCTGTGCGCCCGCCCGCCGGCGCCTGTCGGAGCCTTTACGCAGGAGCTAGAGCATCTATTCCTGTCGGGCTGGTGGGAGGAGGCGGCGAAGGAGGGCGGGAGCTCGGGGGTAGCTCACAAATAGCCGGGGTGGGGGAGCTTCGGAGCTGGGAAGGGGTTCTAAGCAGCACAGAGCTGAGGGGCCTGGGAGCCTGCTGTCTGCGCTCCTGCAGGCTGGGGCACTCCGATGTTCCTCCCCCTTTTTCACTCCCAGCTCCGAGTCCCTCTGCAAAGTCTGCCCCCTACTGGTTCACTCAGCCCTGCGAGGCGATTCTAATTCCCTTTCCAGGCTTTACTCGCTGGGTGACGCGGCCGAGTCACACAGCCTCTCTGAGCCTGGGACTCCTGTCTGGCACGGGGAACCGCGCCTCCTTCTAGAGTCCTTGGAGAATGAGTGTAGCGTGCCTGGCGCTGCAGGCCCTCCCGCCAGTGGGGACTCCGTGCCTAGGGCGAGGATGGACATTGAGCATGGGAGCCAGTCTCCAGCTAGCCTTTACCGTTCAGACTGACGAGGTCCGAGAGCTCTGTAGCTGGACAGTTTTGTGCGCCTCTTTGTGAGTATGTGTATGATTATGAACAGTGAAGACGCAAAATTGTAGAGGGGCTGGGGGGTGATCAACAACCCCCTGTCTGCCAGGTATCCAGAGCGCCTGTCGGGCAGGATATGTAGGGGTGCTGGGGGCAAGATTCTGGGTGTGCCCCAGACACTGAGAGGCCTTGGCCAGTCCCCTCCCCACCCACACTCTCCAGCCTCGCCCCCCCCCACCTCCGCCTGCCACAACCCCTACTTCTGTGGACTCAAGGTGTCAGAGCACAGATGTGCTAATGGGATGCACGTCCCACAGTGAAGGGGGAGTGTGCTGGGTGTCAGCGTCCTGGTTATTCTAATCAAACTAGCTGGATGTTAAAGGACATTTGGCTTCAAGGAGATGGAAGGGGGTGTGAGTGGAAGGAGGTGGGGTCCCAAGGATCATAGCCCACTATGCCGGCTTGCAAAGACACCCCCTCCTCTAGTCGATTTCCTGCATCTACGGGTCAAGAAGGATTTTGAGCTCTAAGGAGACACCCGGTTCTGATTTGTGGCCGCGGCCTCGGAGCCCCGAACCATCGGCGAGTAGAGGTGAGGGACAGCCGAGTCCGGCCCGAGGCTCTACGCTGCCCTCTGCTGGTGGCTTGCTGCAGTGTCGGTGGTCAGCGCGGCCGGCTGCCCTCTGCCGGACCGATCGCCGGGCTGGGCGGGGGCCCGGGCTGCAGAGCCGGACGCAAGACCCGGCTCCGGTAGAGCCGCGGAACTGGCGCGCCTTCCTCCCAGTCCCCGGAGCTTCTCTCTACCTGTTTCTCTCTCCGCCCGCCGCGCTAGAGCCTTCAGGGTGCAGGCCCGCCAGGGATTCGCGGACACTTCCGAAGGCGCCGGAGGAGGCTCCCGGCCTGCCCCTGCCCCGCCGCCCTCCAAACAACCCTGGCCCGCTGGGGAGCCCGGCCAGTTCGCGCGCGTGGGTCCATCCACACGCCAGTGTGCTGTGACCCCAGTCAAACGAGTGGTCGCGCTCACGCCCTCGCACGCTCCGGTGGCCCCAGGCGAGGGCGCGCGCACCCCGGGAGGACCGCAGGCCGGGCCCCCGGGGCGACTGCCCGGGGCTCGGAGGGGCGCGGCCGCGAGCGGGGCCGGAGCGTCTGGCGCTGGCTCCCGCGCTCGGCTGGCGCGCCCCTTGTCTGCGCCCCTCTTGCCAGTCGAGCTGCCCACTCCGCGCGGGGCAGCGACGGGGGCGCCCCTGACTCCCCTCCCCCTTGGCTGACGGCGACGGGCCCCAGCTCCCCCCCTCTCCCCGCCCAGGGCTCGGCGGCCGCACCTTCTCCTCCCCCGCCGGCTCCCGCCCCGCGCTCGCCCGCGCCCGCCCTCCGGTCCCGCCTCCCTCCCCGGCTGGCTCCTCGCGCCTCGCGTTCCCTCCCCGCGCCGCGGCAGAGCGCGGAGCCCGGGCGGGAGCCGGCGCGGGAGCCGGCGCGGGCTTGCGGCGGCCACAGCGCGGGCGGTGGCGGGCCGGGTCCCGGCCCCGGAGCGCGCGGAGTTCTGCCCCGCGGCGCTCCGGCCCCTCTCCCGGCGGAGGCTCCGAGCAGCATGCGCGGCCGCGACCCGCCGGTCCCGGCCCCGGCCTCGCGGCGGAGCGCGCCCGGCCTCCACCCCGGCTCGAGCGGCAGAGGCGGCGGCGGCGGCGGCTCCCGGGCGGCCCGGGGCGCAGCACTCGGCTCGCGGCCCCCGCGGCGCGCGCTCTGAGCCTCCCCGCCCGCCGCCCGCCTCCCGCCCTGAGCCGGCCCGGCGCGGCGCGCACCGCGCGGGGGGACAGAGCCGCGGCCGGCCCTCCGGGGCGCGTGGACTGCCGGGCGGAGGTGTCGGCCGAGGAGGAGGAGACGGAGGAGGGGACTGGGCCGGGGCTGGGGCCCGGCGGGGGAGACATGCGGTTGGTGGCCGAGCCGAGCAGACGGACCGCGCGCCCGACATGCAGGTGAGCCCGGCGGCCGAGGCCCAGCTCGGGACGGGCAGCCCGGCGGCGAGGACCTCGGGGGGCCCCCGGGCTGCGCCCTCTGGGACTGCGGGGCACCCCAGCGCCGCCCAGGCCCCTTTGGAGTTACAGCCCTGACCCTCTCCAGCCTGAGGACGGAAGATTTCTTCCTTCCCCGGTCTCTCCTCCCCGCCCCCCACCTCACCCCAACCCTCCCCAGCAAATTCCAGCTTGGCTAGCTGGACCGCGGAGCTGCGCAGGCCCCCTCCGACATCCAGGTCCCGCTGCTCTTCCTGTCCCTTTCCCATTCTGAGCACTGGCCACTCCGGGTGAGCCCTGGCTCAGCGCTGGGCGGCTGCAACTCTCCATAGACCAGAACTCCCCAGGCACCCCTGAGCCTTGGGTGCAGGGCAGGGGCCAGGTATCTCCCTAAGCTCCACCTGCCTCACCCTAGAGCCGCCCTTTCCAACAACGGCGCAGTGAATGGAAGGAAAGGGGGAAAGGGGCGGGGAGGAGGAAAGGGCCTTGGGGCCGAGGCCCCAGAACTCCTTGGAGCCTCCCTTTGTCGCCTTTCAGCCCTGGCTCTCGCCTCTTCCTGCCCCACTTCCCATTCTGAGGCCCAGCGGGTGGGAGGTGGAGGGACCCTCCTGCTCTGCCTCCAGTTGAGGTAGGCTGTGGGCCTCCTGCCCCCCAAGGCACCCCAGGACACTGTCCCTCCAGGGGCTCCCGCTCTGAGGCAGTGGACCAGCTCCCCAGGCAGCCCCCCTGTGGCAGGCAGCCCCCCCTGTCGTGGGTCCTTGCCCTGGGTCCCAGCCCTGCCGCTTCTGCCCGGTTGTATGAGCAGGTGCTAGTTTGGGCATCTCCTCTTTGTTCTCAGGGGTCCCGGCTGGGGCAGGGAAGGAGCATCTGGAGGGATGGGCACAGTTCTGGCCCGGTGGGTGGGTGTTCAGAAGGCCCTGAAGGGGGCCGCAGTGCCATCTGGGCCAGGTCCTCCCTGCCCGCCCAGCCCTCCCTCCGTGCTCCTCTGCTTGGCTTGGGCAGTGGCGGGTCAGGCTTTGCTGATCTGGGCTCAGCCCTGCTGGTCATTGTCGGTGGCTCAGACTCTGGTGCCTGGTGCCTGGCACCCAGGGAGTGATGAGCAGGGCACCCCACGGGCAGAGGCTGGGGCCTCCCACTGCCAGTAAGGAGTGCTGCTGAGGGAAGAAGGGTTAGTGGTCCCCAAATCCTTTGTCCTTGTGTGGGCCAGGGGTTCAGCCCTCCAACCTCAGCAGGTGCTGCAGCTAGTCTGCCTGGCATTCCTGCTTTCTGCCCAGGGCCTGGGGCTGGAGGAGGTGGCAGAGGGCAGACTTTAGAATTCCATGGAACCCAGATGGGGGCTCTGGGAGGTCCTTAGCTGTCCCTCCTGGGGAGGGGGTAGTTTAGCAAAAGTGAGGGTAGGCCCCCTGTGATATTCCTGGCTCCCTCCCCCCCCCCCCCCCNTCCTGGCTCCCCCCCCCCCCCCCCCCCAGTGCTGCCAATTTAAGTGAGATGGCCCTTGGGTAGGCTTGGTCCAAGCTGAAGCAGTGCTCCCCAGCACCTGGAGCTACTGTGGGTCTGGGATTCAAGCTTTGGGGGGCTGGGTTTGGGAGTGCGCAAGGCAAGGCTGAGCCATGGGAGCTGTGGGGCCCTGTGAGACCGTGCTGTAATCCTCTTTAAGCCTGGGGTCACCTCTCCATGCCTGCCTCAGAGCACCCTTTGTTCTTAGACTGGGTATTGTTTTCTGATGCCTCAGAGCCCACAGAGACGCCAAGGAAATATTGTTGGGCATAAAACTAAGCTGGCTCCCTGGTGCCAGTGACAGCACCTCCTGTGCTGCCCTCTAGGCGCCTTCCCAAGCAACTGGGGACCTGTGCTGGGTGCACACGTTGGGCTGGGTGCAGCTCTGCTGAGAAATGGGGCTGCACAGCAGTTTGTGCGGGGCCCCATGGGGACACTGGGCCTTGTGTCCAGTAGGAAGAGGATCGTGGGGTTAGGGAAGGGCCAAGGAGGGAAAGCAGTGAAGGGGTGGGGATGGGACTCAAAGTCAGGGCCTTGTTTGTGGGCCTTGGTCTCTTCTTGGCCCAGCAGCCTGCGTGTGGCACTCTGTGGAAGGCTGGTGGCCTCTCAGCCCCGCATCCTCCTCCCCACCACCACCACCATGGATCCCCCTGGTGCTCTGTTCCCACAGCCCCTCCATATATACCCATCACCTCACCTGGCCCAGCATCTGTGTCCAGAGGACATCTCCTCTCCCGCCCCAGAATAGGACCGCACTGGTTTACACCGCTGCTGTGCCCCTCCAGGCACTCGTGCTGACACTGCACGTCCCTACTGCCCGCCCGGCTCTGGTGAGGCCCTCCAGGACTCCCATGGGTGATGCCTCCCTGGCCAGTCCGCAACTCATCCCCAGGGCTCCCCTGCCTGGCCCTGAGCTCAGGAAGATCCTGGGAGGCTCTGGGGAGCAGCGGGTGGCTGCTAGAAAGTACCACCCGGGGGAGACACTGTCCTCAGCCTGTGTGGGTGGCCCAAGCTGGGCTGTTCAAGAATGCCCCAGGCAGCAGTCGGGGTGCTAAGTGGTAGTACACACCAGCTCTCCGGAAGGGTGGGGTTGGTGGGGTTTCTTCCTGGGGGCTGAAGCTCTAAGAGAAAGTGAGACTAGGTAGGTCCTAATGTAGTAGCCAGATTGGGCAGGCACAGGAAATAGGGAATTCCAGAATTGGGGGGCAGTTCTTTGTAGAAAGAGTACAGACAGACAAGTCCATTTCCAGAAGCATTTGAGGATTCTTGATAGTGACTTTGGCTATATGTTGAATGAATGAATGAGTGAATGAATGTCTGCTGTGGGCCCATCACAGCAGTGCTGACAAGAGTCTCCTCCGTATGTGTGTTCAGTGTCTTTGATGTCACTCTATCTCAGAGTTTTGAGTGTGGTCCCTGGACGGAGATGCCTGCCTTCAAGTCCCAGCTCCCGTGGCTAAGCTCTGTGAATGTGGGCACGTTACTTCATCTCTGGGCCTCTGTCTCCTTGTCTGTGGGAGAGGAGAACACAGCCTCTACCTGTAGGGTCTCTGGAGGGTGAAATGTATTAATCCGTACGGAGCATTCTAGAGAACACTCACTCCTCGTGGTTTATACCAGTGATGTGCTTGCGGTCTCATTCTAGCACAGAGACTTGTAGCTCGGGAAACTGGGAGCCTGTGCATTGCAAGGACTTACCCAAAGTCCCCAGCTTCCAAGCATGGCTTTGAACGCCTCTTCCGACCCCTGGTCTGGGACTCCTGCTGGCTGGGCCAGGCGCGGCCTGTTAGCGCTGAAGCAGTGAAGTTAATACTGATGTCATGAACACATGGTACCATGACCCTACTCCCGGCGTGAACGTATTTTAATACTGATGTACCTTTCTATGTGCCTCCCCCTCCCATCTCTTGGCCTCTTTCTCTGGGACGACAAGTATACTAAATTGTCTACTCATCATTCCTTTGCCTTTTAAAAGCTGTATGTTTTTAATATATATAAATTGTTCAGTTTTAGTCACTTCTGAACTTTATAAAGAGAATATGAAACCATAGGCATTCCTCTGGAATTTGCCTTTTATCTTCAGTATTAAATGCTGAATCTTCAACTGTAGTGTTGCAGATAACACAGATGTAGTTTGTTCATTTACATCGCTGTGTAATGTTCCATCATTTGACCCTAACATCGTGCATTTACTGTTCGCGGGCACAGGGTCATTTCCCTGTTTTGTTCTTACAAACCACACTGCCGTGAGGGAGCAGCACAGCATCCCTGGGCGCACGGCTGGGCATGGGATTGCTGGGCTGTAGGGCATGTTCATGGTCAGCCTTGCCAGGAAATGGGCCAGTGTATCTTCTAGTGGACCGGTTTATGCTTCCCCATTAGGAGATGAGGACCCCCACTGCTCTCTACTCTTGTCAACACTTGGTATCATTGACAAATGTCTTGATTTTTGCTGACTGAATGAGTGTAAGATGGTATTTCATTGTGGCCTGGATTTGCATTTCTGGAATTCTGGGTCTCTGGAGGATGAAATGGGTGCTGAGACAGGCAGCAGCCAGTGTATAATAGATGCTCACTAAGCGATTGGCCTCTCTGCCTCAATTTGGTAGTGTGGAGATGTCTTCCGTACCGGCCTGGAGCTCAGGGATGGGCCAGAACAGTCAGGGAGGACTTCCCAAAGAAGTGGGGATGAAGGAGGAGCAAGGAGACCCTAAGTCCAGAGAAACTCCAGTGGCTCTATGGTCACTCCTGGGATGGGAAGGGGCCATCCCAGCTAGGGAGGACGAGAGAGCCATGCTTCGTTATTCTAACCATCTCAGCCTTCCTTCCTCCCTACCCCCCACAAAAGCCCATCTCTATACCCTGGCACCAGGCTTGGCATGGTGACCTGGAGAACCAACGCTCGATGGACTCACCGCTCTGGGGAGTCCTCCCTGACTGCTCTTGCCCTCGGCTTGAGTGAGGAGTGACTGAGTGAGGCGGCTGGTGGGCATTGGCAAGACCCCCCAACCAGGCCCTAAAGCCGCACTTACCTGCAGAGGCGGGAAGCCAGGTTCGTAGCACGTTCCCTTGGAGCGGCTCTCTCTACCGGCCCGGTGCACCAGCCGTTGAGTCCATGAGGCTTTCCTGCCTGGGCCTGGGCCCCTGGAGCTGGCTAGAGATGAGCGACGGGGCTGGCGGAATAATTATGCCTATTTCATGTGACACCCAAATTGATTGCCGCCAGGGTGACATTACCAGAGCATTGTTCCTCGTCTCCAACCTCTTATTACATGTTATTAGGGTGTGTGGCGTGTGTGTGTTTTTCTATTTTTTCCCATTTCAGAGAATTAATCTCTTTCTGCCACCTCCTCTGCTTCCCTCTGCAGAGCCTACTCTGGGCTCCGAGAGGGGGCGGGGCCTGGCTAGCGGGCTTCCTCTGCTGGCTCCCAAGGTGGAGGAGTCTTGAGGCTGCACGTGCCACCGGGGGATGGCCACCTCAAGTCCCGTTAGTTGGGTGCAAGGTGGGAGGTCTCAGAGCTAAGAGGGGCTGTTGAGGGCTGGATCTCAGCAGAGCCTCCCTGCAGTGTCCCTGATCTGGTCTCTGCTTGTACACCTCTCGTGATGGGCAGCTCACTCGCTCTCTTCCAAGGCAGATCTTCTGTCTGAGCCACCTGACCTCCATTTCATTCCCACACTGCACTGAAGCGCATCCTCTGCACTCCGCCCAGGGCCTCAGCTCCCTGCCCTGGGCCTGCCCTGGACTTGTGCACCCTCTGCCTCGGGGAAACCCCTCAGACAGTCACAGAGATACTAATATACTGCGCCTAGGCGGCAGTGGGTGACGGCACTCGTTACGGCTGAGCAGAGCACCTGCGTGTGTCTGGCCAGAGGGGTCAGCCCCCTTAGGTGGTGCTCAGTGGCTAGGGCTGGCTCAGGTTCAGCTGAGCAGAGAGAAGAGGCTTTGAACAGCCAGTGCCAGAGAAGGGCAAGTGTTCGTATTTATAGTTTGCCTGTCCACGTTATAAATAAGTCTCTGGACCTTGGTTTGTGAGGTACTAAGAGGTTGTTTTAGAATCTTTCCCCCTTTTTTAGTGAGAAATAACCCAACCCTACCCCCGTCCGTGCCTGGCCCCACCCTGGAGGAGTCTTATGAACCTTAGGTTGGATCTTATATTGGATCCTCAGTCCTGGCACTGGGGAGAGGAAGTGGCTGCAGCTGGGAGATGGGGGTTTCCAAGCCCTGGCCCTGAGGTGCTGTGGGACCTTGTGCAGGTCTGGTGCTCTGGGGCCGTGGTTCCCTCGCCTGTGGGGTTTTCTTGAAGACGACCACTGCCTCTGCCTTTGGGCAGATGAGCTAAACGCTCACAGCCTCAGTTTCCTCGCCGGGAAAGTGGGCAGGGTGCCTTTCTCCCAAGCAGGGGTGAGGCTTGGTGGGCACACTGTTCCACACTGTGTCTCTTCCTGCTGCTTGCACTCCCTGCCCCTGCCTTTCCCTTTGCTAAATGAGGAAGCCTCTTACCTATCACCTATCAGTTGGCCCCTCGGCCTGAGGCTGTACACCAGGGTGACGGGGGCAGCCTGGGGCCTAGCTGCCTCAGGCATAATCCCAGCTCTGCCCTTACCGTGTGGGCCTGGGCAAGTGGCAGACTGCCGAGTGGCCTCTCCCTCGCCTGTAAAGTGGGGAGAATAACGTCAGCTCAGTGGGGATGATAATGGAACCAAATCGTGAAGACTAAACTCTCAGGTTCATCCTTGGTTTCCTATCATGCCAGCCGTGAGATCGGCCAAGTTACAGAACTCCTCTGTGCCTCATTTTTCCCGTCCGCAAAATGGGGGTGGCAGTACCTACCTCAGCGGGTTGAGGTGAGATTAAATTCGTTCTTTCACCTGAGTGTCTAGGATAATGCAGGCTCACCAGAGGCCCCCGGCAGGGGCTTTCCAGTCACCACCACCCCCATCGTCTTTGCTAGGCCTCTGCCCTGCGGACCCCAAGGCGTTACAGCACTGCCCTCCGCTCCTCCTCCCACTCTAGTCTAGGGGCTGAGACACCCTCCTTCTCCCAGGCCAAGTCTGCGGCCCGCCCTGATGGGGTTGGCTGGCAGTTTCCTGGCTTCCAGAGCCTGAGCTGAACCAAGCTAAGTGTTCTCAAGGTAGTGGAGCCCTGAAAGCTGCGATAGCTCAAGAAAGGCCTAGGAGGGGAGGGTCTAGGTGGGGCAGGTGTCTTGCCTCACCCCTGCTCAGGCCAGTGGCTCACTGGGCGGTGCCTGGCAGCAGGGGTGAGGCAAGACACCTGCAGGTGGTGTTTCAGAGAACTGAAGAGTGGCAGGGAGGGGGGAGTCAACACCTGGGTTTTCCCAGAAGCCCTCAGATCGCCACGTAGGTGTTAGCTCCTCAATTCTGGGGTAGCTGCAATTCAAAGAGAGGTGCTGTCTGCTCAGGTGAGCCCTCACAGGCAACAGGGAAGCTCCCTGGAACCGGTGGTCAGTTCCCAGCATCCCAGCCGGTCCGCACTGCAGAACAACTCTGTGGAGCGCCAGGCAGGCCCAGTGTGGCCCAGGACTCACCCAGGACCGCACAGCTGGAGGCCAGACCTAGCTCTGCGGGTCTGGTACCCTTCGCTCACCCGGAGTGGCCTTCCCTGGGCCTTGCCCCACCCCTGCTCCTCCCCACTAGTCGGCCACTGCTCGAGGGCAAAGCCTATATATAGAAGACTTTGAACACTAAGATGCTTTGACAATTAAAATTCATAATTTATCCCACAAATGGCCTGGGGCTGCAGGCTGGCCGGAAGGCTGGCAGCTCCTGAAGTCAGGAGCTCTGACAGAGTGGGGTGTAACCCCCTCAGTACGGGGGTGGTGGGGGCAAGGGCCTGGCCAGGTGCCCTCCAGCCCAGAGAGGCTAAGAGGTCAGGGGGACATGTTGGGAGATGACTGAGTTTCCGGGTGTGCCTGACAGAGGCTCTAGTAGCGGGTGCTGGGCCGGGGAGGCCCGGAAAGGCAGAAGGGGGTGTAGCAGGCACAGCAGACACCCATACAAGCCCCACACACTGGGTGCCTGAGCTTGTGGGGAACGTGCACGTGGTTCTCTCTCTCTCTCTCTCTCACACACACACACACACACACACACACACACACACACACACCACACACCCCCTGGGGGCTCAGCAATTCTGCCAGAACCAAGAGCAAGAGGAAAATAAAGAATTATACACGGCAAAGGACATGACCTCAATTTTCTTCCAGGTTGATTTTTCTCTCCTGCTGGGGGGAGGCTGAAGGAGGCAAAGGAGGGGGTGGGACCAGCCCTGTAGGAGACAGACAGACACTGCCAGCCCGCCCACCCCACCACAGTCTGGATTTCTGTCCCCTCAGGGTCCCCCATCCCACAACCCCTAGGGTCTAGGCAGCAGCTCCCACCTCAGCATCCCCAGATTAGAGAGGCCCGACTGAGTCTCCCATTAGCAGCTGACACCACGGCCATTTTCAGCCATTCGCACCTCAGCAGGGATGGACCTGGAGAGCTGAGGGAGGACGTGCAGAGCCTGCCCAGCTCTCGAGCTGGGTGCTGGGTTGGAGATGGCCTTCCGGAATGCACCCTGCACTCTCAGACCATCACCTGCACCTTTTCTCACTGTTCCCTCTACCAGAAATACCCACCTCCCGCTCAGCCTGTGGAGTTGCATTTCGGTCCATGCTCACGATACCCACTCCCCCTTGAGGCCTGTTAAGAGCCTGGGACCAGGTGTGGGGTGCTCTCAGGCTTTCCCAGGTGTTTGAGGCTGCAGGCAGGGGTACTAAGCTGTCACCCCCAACCTGGGGCCACATAGAAAAGGGGGTGGCTGCAGGAGCCTCCCCCAGAAGGAGGAAAGGAGAGGTGAACACATCTGCAGTGCTCTGTGGGGAGAGGGGCTGGGGTGCAGAGGGACCCCGAGGAGAGTAATCCCCTCTCGCGGGGACCCTGAGAAAAGCGGCTGGGGGAAGAGATCCTGGAGCTGGAGGCCCAATAGGATTTCCAGGCACAGGCCGGGTGGCCCCCTGGGCTGTGGGAGAAAGGCTCTGGGCTAGGGACCCCCTTGAGGTGTTCCAGACAGGTCCCTCCGTACCCCCCACTGTCCAGCCCCACCATGTGGCCATTGCCCCTGAGCAGGCACTGCCCACTAACATGGTGGTTTTACAAAGTGGACACAGTGACTGTGTCCTGGAGCTGAGACAAGGAAGGGACCTCAGACAGGTGGGCCTTGGGCATGGGGCAGTATCAGAAGCCAGCCCTCGCCTTGCCCCGGCCTGGGTCCCTTCGCCTCTGAGCCACCAGGCCCGCCTGTGGGGTGGTGTGAGGGTGGTGCACGGACAGGCGTCAGGGCACGGGAGCCGCGTCTGCAGGGCGGTGCTCACCCTGTCTTCCCCCAACTTCCTGACCCACCCAGCCCGTGTGCCTTTGTCCCTGCTTTTGTGTCTCCTGTTTTGCCTGCTGTCCCCTTCTCCTGCTTTTGCTCATTTCCCAGTGGAGCTGGGCCCACCTCGCGGAGCCCTCGCCCCCTTCCCAGGTCTGCTGGCCCTCTTGTTCCCTCCTGCCACAGACCCCTCATGGTGAGTGGTGTCAGGACAGGATGAGAACACGCAGACCCACGCTGGGCCCGAAGCCTGCTGCCGGTCTCACAGCCGGGCGCGGCCCTGGCGGGGCACGTTCCTGCCAGGGACTCACTTCCTGTGTGTGCCGGGATGCCTGCCGTCCCCAGGGAACTGAGTGGGAATACCATGAAATATTGACGCTAGAAACCTAAAATAACTAGGCCTCCCGCCCTGTGCTGCATCCAGCCCCAAATTAGGTGAGACCCCAGCACCGACAGCAGCCGCAGAAGAAGACGGTGGACACACTGAAAAGAAAACCTGTGTGCGCCACATGACTTTGTTCTGCGACAGCTAAGGAGACTTTGACGGGTCTGGGAGGGCAGCGCACCATCTGCAGCCCTGAGGACGAGTGCCTTCCCTCGCCCAGGAACCCCAGAACCCCGCTGTGGCAGGCCCTTGTGCCCCTGTCCCCTGGACTGGCTGGCTGCGGAGGCGCTCCCCTGGGGGCGCTGTGCTGCAGCCTGAGGAGAGGGGAGGCGGGAGGAGCGATCTGCTGCTCCTCGCCTGTGGCCTGGGCCCAGGGCACCTGAGTCCTCTTGGAAGCCTCCGTTTCCTCATCTGTGAAATGGCAAGAGGTGCCTCTTTGGCACGCTGCTGTGGGGGCCTTGGCCACAGGATATCTGAGGCCAGAAAGCTGGCCCTGGTGGCTCGGCAAGTGGCCGTCACACCCTTTTCTGACTGGCTGTGTAGTCAAGTGGCTGGTGGGCATGGAGACGCGCCCCTGCCCCCAGGGGCCTCCAGAGCTGCTTATACATAGACCCCTCAGTGCTGCCTCAAGCCCACTCATTACCCCAGGCGCCTCAGTCTCCCCCAGTCCCTGGGGGACAGGTCAACATGAGGCCCCAACTGGGGCTTCCAGCCAGCCCCTCGAAAAGATCCTTCCCACCCTAGTGGAACTGCAGCTCGGGGCCTGAGCCTTCCTTCGGTCCCCCAGTCAGGCTGGAAGCTGACTTTCCAGCTGAAGAAAGCTCAGCTTCTCTGGTGAGCTCCCTCCGAGACCCTGGGGTGACGCAGCCCCTCTCTACACGGAGGAGTAAGAGCACCAGAGGGGGTGGGCATTGCCCGAGGCCACACAGTGGAGTGACTGAAGGCGTTGTGGCGAGCGTGGGAGCCGCTGAGCCAGGACACGAGAGAGGCTGCGGTGACTGGCGGCCCCTGCGGCCCAGGCCTGTGGCTCCGCTTCCTCCAGCCGCTGTGTACCCAGGAGGAGGCAAGTTGCTCGGGCTGAGCATCCTGGTCCAGTTCTCTGCCTCACCAGCCTGCCCACCATGCTTATTTTGTACCCATTGCCCAGCTGTTAAAGCTCTTGCCTAGGTAGGAAGCCCCTTAGGGGCCCAGGGTCCAAAACGAAACCCTGACTACAATGTACAAAACACCTGACCTGGGCTACCTGCAGGATCTGGGGCCCCAGCGTGGCAGGAGCACACGCTGCCCACGCAGCAGCTCTGGGACCCCTGCAGGCACCATGGAGTGAGACCTGGCTAGGCCAGGTGGCGTGGCCCAGCCACTGCTCCTGCCGTGCGGCTTGGGGAGGCCTCAGTGCCTCTGCCTCTCAGGACAGCCACCGTCAAAGGTGAGGGATGCAGTCGTGGGGGGCAGTACCCCTTGTGCTGTCCTGGTTCTGGGGGCGCGGCCTGTTGCTCCGCAGCGCTGAGGCGAGGGGCAGCCGCACACCAGCTTCCCACCAGCGCATTTGAACTCCCACTGCCCCCGGGCCTGCTCCAGCACTGGCCCCATCTGAGGGGCTTCGATCTCTGCAAAAATGCACGTGCACGCATGCACACACACGCAGTCTCTTGGGTCTGCTGCCGGTCACGTGTTGCACTGCGCTGACAGACACAACACTGCCACAGGCACCTCCCTCACTAGCAGGGGACAGACACCCATGACCATTTGACCCAAGAGTGTCATGTCACATGTGGGACCCCAAGGCCCAGGCTCTGAGGATATTTCTCTCATTGCTCAGGGCCCTGGGAAGCTCCCACCTTCCTCCATTATGAGGGGCTTCGGTGTCCTTTCCTGCCTGGCCTACCTTCTTTACATTATCTTTTTACCATCTGGTAACAGTATTTCTATCAGTTGGCTCAGATAACTGTTTTGGAAGGAGGTGTGCTGTCACTCCTAATAGATGTGGGTGATTTGGTGTTGTGGGCAAGAGATGGCCTCTGGCTAGGGTCAAGGATGGCTTCTAGAGGAGGAGACCTTTGGGGAGGTGGAAGGGCACGGAGGCTGCTGGGCAGGAGCTGGGAGAGCGCCCGAAGGAGCTGGCTCAGAGGCAGGAATGCGCGGGACAAGGGGGTGCCTGGGTGGCTTCACTGGGAGGAGTGGTGGAGAGGGAGACGGGGGAGGTAGGTGGGTTGAGGCAAGGGGGTGGAGGTATCAAGAGCCAGCCTCTTGTCTGTGTGAGGGACCCTCTCATTCCTCAGCCTGCTCTCCAGCAGCCCAGCGCAGCCCCGCCCAAGCTGGGTGCTAAAGTCCTATTTACCTCTGCAGGTCCCCAGCCTCATGCCCGCGCCAGCCCCAGCTGCCGGCCCAATTACTTATTGATCGCCTGTCAGGATGTTTGCTTTTCTGGTGGGTCACTGGAGCGTGTGTGACGGTGGAAAATGGCCTGGTGGGGGTGGGGTGGGGGAGACTGAACCGCAGAAGAGTCTGCAGAGGGGATGAGGGGGTGTGGGGTGGACAAAGCCTTGGGGGATAACAAAACCTTGCAGATTCCATAACATGTCAGTGACACCAGAGCCCTTTCCGGTTAATCAGTCACTTAGTCGATCAACATCCAGGGAGAGCCTGTCAGTGCTGGGAGGCCGCCGAGCACTGGAGAGTGAGCGGAGTCACTGGAGTCTGCCCCAAAGGAGGCCCCTCTGCTGGCCCCGTGTCCTTGGGCAGCTACCAGCTCTCGGTCCCCAGTGTGCAGGGGCTGCAGGGCGAGTGATAAGACCTGTATCCTTGAAAGCAGACTGGCTGCGGGTGAGGGGAGGGGCCTGGGGAAGGAAGAAGGGGCTGAGCTGGGGCTGAGAGGTGGCTCCTCCCAGCCGGCCTCCCCTGCCTGCCGTGAGCACCCTGGGCCCTGAGTGTGTGCTGTGTGGGTAGGCAGCAGAGTCCCAAGGGTGTCAGCCGGGGTGAGTGAGCAGGGGGGTCTTCACTTGCCCCCAGCAGTGGGTCGGGGGTGACTGCAGCTGGGCCCCCCAGAGACCATCTATTCGCCAGGCCCCTAGAAGAGTCCAGACAGACCTTCTTACCCGCTGCTGCCCCTGCCAGCAGATTTCCACGGATGGGGCAGGGATGGAGGAGGGAGGAGAAGATGGGGAGGCATCTGGCCATGCATGGGAGCAGGTGGCCTTGGACCTTGGGCTGGGAGAGCAAGGGGAGGCCAGCTCCCTCCCGAGCCCCGGCGCAGTGCCCTGTAGGCCTTCTGCTCACCTCTCCACTCCAGCACCGTCTCCTGCCGCCACCACCCAGTCCTGCGTGTGCCTGAGACCCAGCTGCAGCACGATGCTTCACAGCAGCGCTTTAGAACAGGCCGGCACCCTGGGCTGCCCCCTCAGAGGCTGGGTGCTCCCCCAGACTGGCAGCTGCACAGAAGAGGGCAATTGGAATCTGAGAGACAGACGGGTGAAGGCTGGGGAAGCTGCCCCCAGCAGTGAACGTTAATTAGGCCTTGAAGATAGAGATTCCAACAGGCAGGAGAAGGACACTTCAGGAGGAAGGAAGTGCGGGGGGCAAAGCCAGGGCTGCTCTCCTGCCTGGGCCTGCGCTCTGGAGCCTGGGTCTGCGCCACGGGAGCAAGGAGGGAGACCGGCAGAGACCACAAGGGCAGTGTCAGCACTGGGGGGGTCCACCACTGACCGGACCCCCGGGGAGCAAACTCATGAATGCAGATGGGTGCCTTTGTTCTGTGGGTGGCTCAGGGCTTGTGGGCTGGGGCTCAGCTGCAGGCCTGGGGCTGGGCCCCCGCTGTCCGTGTCTGGGGAAGCTCAAGCTACAGGCAAGGGAGTGGCTCTCAAAAGCCCTGGCCCAGCTGGCTGGAGACTAGACAGCCCCTCCTCCCCCGTGAGCCCTGGGGGCTGCTCCACGGGCCTCGATTTACCCTTGCTGAGCACCAGGGCAGGCTGAGGCTCAGCTTGTGGGGTGCACGCTTGGAGTCATAGTGCCAGAACATATAAAGAAGGTAGACAGAGCTGGGCAGGCCGACGCCAGGCGTGTGTGGTGACCCTGCCACTTCCATAAGCCCCCTTGATCCCGGAGATACTCGAAGGTTCCGGGGTTGGGGGGTAAGAGACAAGAAGAGGGGCCTCCCCTGGTGGCGCAGTGGGTTAAGCAACGCACTATGAAGCAAACTGCAGCCACTGCAGCACGAGTTCGATCCCGGCTGCCGGCCAGGGAGGGGGACCCACATGGTGCGGCAGACCTCTCCTGCTGTGCCCGCTGCTCCCCTCAGCAGTGTACTTCCGTTGATCTGCCTGTTCT